>DF360224.1:0-56857 GCA_000787875.1 Solanum virginianum | reverse complement strand
TCCGGTCACATCTGAATTTGACAACTAAATACATAAGTATAAATTTGAAATTTATAATAGAAGATTTTTTTAAAGCTAAAATTATTTGCTGTTTTCATAATTATTTTTTAAAAATAAATTTAACTTACTTTTCGTTCATAAGTATGATCTCTCTTCGTTTTATTTTTTCTCCAATAAAGATCTTTGAATTTTCAAATATTTCAAGTATATCTAGAAAGAAGATAACGAAAAAAGTGTTAAGTAAGAGAAACATATTATTTTTATATTAATAGTTGATAAAATTTGAAAGACTTATCCAAGTATTTTCTCTCGTACGCAATGTTTTATCTTTAAACGAAACAAAATTGTTTGAAAAAGAGACATTAGAAAACTAACTACTGCAGTCCTGAACTATAGTGTTATCAATGAATCCAATCTTAATCTCTTTGTCTATCGATAGAAAATTTGGATTAGCCCATTTAATGCGTCCATTTATGATGTTATAAACTTTGCCTTGTTACAATTTTTCATTCCACTTTACAACATGATTGTTAAAAAATGTAACATTAACTTTTGTGTCCTGTTCAAAAATATTAAACATTAATGGCTAAAATATATATGTAATGTTAAAATTAAAAAATAAAGGAAAAAACTGTTACCTCTTTGTCAACAAATGTTAAAGTCTTTTGAATGCCTTCATTGGAGTCTTTTTTATATTCTTTTATTGGTCAATTGTTAATAAGTAAGACTTTCATTATTCAGAATCATATTTTTTAAGGTATTAATTATCACAACTTCATTGATCAAGTTCTTCTTAGAATCTATTACAAGATTGTCTAAAATAACTTGTTGAAAAAAATAATAAGAAGAAGAATATGAGAATTTATAACATAAAAAAAAGTTATAAGATGAAGAAGTATTACCTTACTTGAGATATTACTTTACGTGAATAAATGGAACTTGTGAATAGATGGAGAGTTAGAAACAAAATAATAGAAATTTTTAAATAACGAAACTTTATTAGGCTAAACTAACTAAATGAATGTCATAATATAATTCGAATAAGCAAGTTAAGCTGCATAACAATTACTATTATTTTCTTTAAATTCAAAAAGTGAAAAAGAAAGGGAAAGAATATGAAACAAAGAAAGTGAGTGTGTAATATAAGCAAACCTGATAATCAAATTGAAATTCAAGAAAAATCGTAAAACAAAATCCAGCACCACTTAGCACAAATCGATAAAGGGAGTGAATGAATCAAAAGTTGAAATTGAAGTGTTTTTATAGAAATAAAGAAGTCATAAATCAAAAAAGAAAGAAAATTTTATTTTATTATATTTAGGACAAAACTTTTCATCATATAATTAGGATTCATGATGAAATTAGAACTTTTATTTATTTTCAAATAGTTAAATACATTTTCCCCTTTTTAAAATTTTTTTTCAAAATCATTATTTGGATACACACGGTTTCCTTTTCAAAGTAGTTAACTTGTGTTACCTTAAAGGGAAAAAAAAGTAAAAAATAAAATTAACCAAATCGTGTTCCCTACAAAAATGAAAGTTTTTCCCTTAATTTTTTTTCTTTCTCACTACTTTGCACGTGTTCCTTTTAATTTTATTTTCTTTTTTACTAATTTCCTTTGTACCGAGTCTATTTTAGTTGGAAAATGATTCTTTGTATAGAGATTTTTTTATTTTTTTTTTATTTTTGACTAATTTCATGTTTTCCCTTTTAAATTATTTTTCTTTTTGACTAATTTCCTTTTACTCCATCTATTTTAGTTGGAAAAGGATTCTTTGTATAGAGATTTTTCTTTATTTAATTTTTATTTATATTTAATATTATTAAAATAATAATTTTTAAGAAAAAAGGTGAAAAGATTTTGTCTAAAGAGGAGTCTTTTAATGAAGGGCAAAAGGTTCAATCAACATTTCTAAGGGTCTTCACACTTTTAAATCAAATATAGTTTACGTGTGTTGCACGTGTGTGTCACGTCAATATTATTAAATTGAATACTATAAATAGTTAAAAATCTTTAATATTGTCATAAGAGTATAAATTAATTATTCATTCGATACTCAAAATCCGCATTGAAGTCCAACTAATTTCAAATTCAGACTTGATAGGCCTCATTCGGGAATACCACTCTCTACCAAAAAAACTTTCATACCTAGTTATTCAATTCTAACTAAATGGAACATACAATTCTAAGTAAATGGAACAATGATGCATGATCCCAAACATACATTTAATTTAAATTAAAATAAAGGGTATATTTTATGAATAATTTGTATAGATTTATTTGTTTTATTCGGGATCAAAATGATCATATTTATATTTCATTAAATATTTTTTGATGGTAGAAAGCCTTAGAACTCTTACCATATAATTTTCTCTTATAATATATTTTAGGATTTCTTAATTTTTAATTTTTTCCTATTACCATATATTTTAGGATTCTTTTATTATTAATTCTCCTAATATTTTTTACGATAAATAATTTTCTCTTACCATGTATTTTACGACTCCTTAATTTTTAAAATATGTTTTTCTCTTTCTATATAAAAAATATTATTTTCTCCTTATATAGATAATATGTGTTTTAGTATTATTGTCTAATTGAAATTCGTATTGGATTGTAGAACTTTATATTTCCTATGTTAGTTTGTTTCAATCCTAAATATTAGGTCCATTGTTAATAGAAAATTTTGAATTTTTTTTCATACTTTTTTGGAGTTTTTGTGTTTTTGAACAGTTAGACCTTTTTTTTGATAGTTTATTTATTTTTATTTTGGGATCTTTCATTTTCTTTTTAAAAAAACTGATTATTATTTTAAAATTTTTTGCCTTTTTTATGGGTTTTAAACTTTTTTGTTTAGTTTTTTTTGTGTTTCTTTTTTGTTTTTTTAAAAACTTTTATTATTATTATTTGAAAGATTTTTTTTTCTTTCTAGATCAAGTTTATTTTAGTTTGGAAAGTGTAGAAATTTTAATTCTCTAATTTAATGAATATTAGAGAATTAATATGTGCCGTATCAATTTAAAAATTATATATAGATAGTACTTATCATTAAATACATACAATATTCATGTAAATAAAATTAAATAAATTAACTATATATAATCTTTGAATTTATAAATTAAAAAGAACAACAAAGGAGGAAAGATGCTGATAATAAATAAAATAATGCGACCTGAGTAAAAACTAAAATCAATCAAAATATCAAATCAAAATAAAAAGAGAAGTAGCAGCAGCCGTATGTTGTGGTTAAGTTTGGTCAAAATACTATAAAAATAAAATTGTAGAAATTCTTTTTCTATATAATGTAAAAATCTAGTTGATTTAGAAACGTCAAATATTAAAAGATTGTATACAAATTATAGTTAAATAAAATTGTAGGAATTTCATCCTTCAAATAAATAATTATATAAGGTAATATTTAAATTGATTTAAGAGTGTAAAATATTCGGACTTCTTTTAAATAGAATTATAGATTTTTTTTAATAAAAGATAAAATTAATTGATTTAGATGTATTCCGAAAAACTCAAGTGCTAGTAGATAACTTTTTCGTTCTTTTTTAACAGCCTTAGAAAAATGTGAAATATTAAGACTTTTTTAAATAGAATTATAGATCTTTTTTATAAAAGGTATATTTAATTTATTTAAAAGTGTCCTATCAAAATTAGGAATGCAAGTGTTAATAGAATTTTTTTTTTTTCCATTTTGGGGGATTTTTTTGGGGACATTTTTTGGCCTGTTTATTAATAGAAAACTTTTTCCTATTTTTTTTTCTACTTTTGTTGACTTTTTTTGCCCTTTTTTTGGCCTTTTATTTTTGGACATACTTTGCAAAATTGTTAAATAAATTGTAAGATTGTCTAAAATAAATTGTTAATAATAATAATAATATATAAATTTCTATTAAAAAAATAGCAGATGGAGAACTATTATCTTAATAAAGATATTACTTTGTCTGAATAGATGAAACTTGTGAATAGACGGAGATGTTAGTTATAAAATAAGAGAAATTTTTAAATAACGAAA
The DNA here is from genome assembly GCA_000787875.1 of Solanum virginianum. Classification (NCBI taxonomy): domain Eukaryota; kingdom Viridiplantae; phylum Streptophyta; class Magnoliopsida; order Solanales; family Solanaceae; genus Solanum; species Solanum virginianum. Next base: position 52,829 of record DF360224.1, on the reverse strand, counting down.
ATTCATTAGACTCAACTAACTAATCTGAGATCATAATATAATTTGAATGAAGCAAGTTAGGCTGACATAACAATTAATATTATTTTTTTTAAATTTAAAAAGTAAAAAAGAAAGGGTTACGTGAAACAAAAAAAGTGAGTGGGTAATATAAGTAAACCTGAGAATCAAATTGAAGTTCGGGAGAAAGCGTAAAATAAGAAGATGCAAATCAAATCCCTGATAGTTGAATGATTGATGAATCAAAGTTGAAATTGAAGCACTTTTATATAAGTAGAGAAGTCATAAATCGAAAAGGAAAGAAAATAATATTTTATTATACTTAGGACAAAACCTTTCATCATAAATTAGGATTCATGGTGAAATTAGAAGAACTTTTATTAAAATATGGTAAACTTTCAAACAATTAATACGTTCTCCTCTTTTTATTTTTTTTTAAAAATTATTATTTGGAAAAAACCAATTTCCGATTTTCCCCTTGAAAAATAAATAAAACTTTTTTTAAAACAAAGACCATTAATATGTTTTTTTTCTCCCTTTAAAATAAGAACATTTTCTCTTTTCCCTTAAAATGAGGAAAACCTTTTTTTGTTTACCAAAGCCGTACGGCTTTCATGTTCTCCTTTAAAATAGAAAAAAGAAAAAACTTTTTGGTAATTTTCCATTAATTACTTTTCCCTTTTTTTCTTAAATAAAAAACTTTTTGATAATTATGATTTGAAAAAAAAAATTTTGGACTATTTTAATTGAAAAAGGATTCTTTGTGTAGGGATTTCATTCTAATAAGAAAAAATTTCTATTTAATTTTTATTATATTTTATATTATTAAAATAGTTTTAAAAATATGTGAAAAGACGATTTTGTCTAAAGAGAAGCCTTTTAATGAAGGGCAAAAAGTTCAAACAACATTATTAAGGGTTTTCACACTTTTAATATAGTATAGATAATATACAAATTAGTTTAGGGTATGTGCTTTTGCACGTATGTGTCATGTCAATCTTAAAATTATATATAAATAACAATTGCCATATATAGATATAGATAGATTAGATATTTCTATTTGTATAATTCGTTGTCAATATACAAACATGGTATATATATACAAAATCTATATATTTAGAATTTTTTCAAAACTTATACAAATCAAATGTATCAACATGATAATTATATACAAGTTAGGATAAGATATATAAATTTTAAATTTATACAATGAGGAAAATTCTGAATTTATACAATTAGAAATCGAACTATACAAATTTTGAATTCACACAATTGGGACCCGCAAATTATACAAATGGAATGATAATGTAGCCATTTCAATTAGACATTGGTTGCGAATTACAACTACAAAATACTATAATCATATTAATTAATTTGCTAGTAGATATTTGTTTAATTGCATTATTTTGTCATCTCAAAATTACAGCATGTTAAAATTGTACAATTTAATTCTATTAGTATTAATATAGTAACAATAACTTATGTACCATGTGTCTTTATCACGCACAATGTTAGGCAAATATTGTTTTATGAACTTAAATTCCAGTATGTATCATTGAACTTATTTTATTTTGAAGAAATGTATCTAATCCATAAAACAGTAACTATCAGTTTTAGCAACATACACAAATAATAATGTATCATGCACAAACTGTTCCAAGTACATTTCATATGTTATTTCATATTTTTTTGTTTTTAACTCTGAAATTGAAGTAGTGTTCTATTTTATATTTTGCATAGTGTTAAGCGTTGCTTTATTTTTATACAATTGTTTCTCCTTTAATTCTGTATTTCGAGCAGAGATATAATTTATTATTCTCAATTTCGGTAAACAACATGAATCATCATTGCTTGACTCAACTATAGCAATTGCACGAGCATCTTTATCGCTACCTTCAATACAAACAACGAGACCAGATTCTGTACCAAAGGAAATTAACTCACCATCCTCTCTATCTGTGTACTTATACACCATGGATATATTGCAAGTTAATGCTCTTTTTTCTTCATCTCTACGTACAACTTTACTTCCATGTTATTTTGAATATTGGAGATGAATTATTTTCTAGGTATATTTGATGTCAATCTTTTTCACAAGTTATAAATCTAATTTAGCTACAATTGATGATTTCAAATTCATAAAGAAAATATTATCACGGACAATGATTATATCGTTTTTGTATCGTTCGTAATTTATTTTAGACTCCACATTGTCTCAGCAAAATCGAAATTTTCTTGATGTATTTTCTTTCAAATTACAATTTTTTGAAACAGAGTTGAAAGAATTTTAAATGATCTTCTTAAAGTAGTTTGAATTTTGAAATTTTGAATCTATTACGCGTTATGAGGGATTGAGTAGCCGTCATTAAAACGTGATTGAATTAATTATGAGGCTATTAATTGAACTAGCATTATTTTCCTTTTCTAATGCAACAGATCGATTGCTACATATCACACGAATGATAAATATATCTATGAGTTTTGGTAAATTCAAAATTATTGTAATTTTAAATACTTTCAGAAAGAATTTAATTAACGCCCATATTGTTGAAGTTTTTGTACTTTATACATGTACATTTTCATTACGGGGGAAATCATTAGATTGGACCAATTTAGATAAGCATTGAAAACGTTATCTAAATTATGTAAGTTTATGAGATGCACCATAGTGTGATTATATCTAAAAAAAAATTATTTTGTACCTTGCCTAGTAATTGTATCTTAGTTTCTAGAAAGAAAAAAAGAAAAAGAAAAAGAAAAATCTTCTCAAACTACTTAATTGGCGTTGGAGACTGGATCACTGCGTTCCAACACTTGACTACAGTATCTTTTGGCATTTTGTAGTATGCCTTGCTTCAATAATAATACGTACGTGGATTACTCAACAACTAAAGCCAATTTGTTGCTTATTTTACTATAAACCTTAATATATTCGGTATAATATAATTCTATAAGTAGAGCTTGTGAAAAATACACGCGCACTTGTGAAGGTAAAGAAATTTTCAATACCCTCAACTCTGATAAAGCATATCAAAATTTTATTTAGAAGTTAGAAGCATCTCATATACACATGAATCACAAATACTGGGTAAGGATGTCTTCGGTAACTAGAAAATATTTGATTGGCCTAAAAATATATCTAGAAAAAACAAATTCTTTATATATAAGAAACATGAAAAATGAGTTGAGTAGAAATAACAAGTGTAATAGTATTAAATGTGTTTCTCAAGGAGAATGTAAACTTGACAGGAAAGTAGTTCGATTGGACATAACGGCAACTTTGGAATGATACACTAACAGTCATTACATCTAACAAGAAAGCAACTCATTGAAAGAAAAGACAGACAGACGTCTATAGCAACACCAACACCCTTTCTAGTCAGTCACCAGATGCTGATGGAGTTGGAAAAAAGTAGTTAATCAAAAACGAAAGCTGTATCTTCAACTACCAGTAGTTGGACTACTTAATAACCAGTAGAATCTAGAGGAAGATGCCAATCAACGATCCCTGCCTTGGACAGCAAACATTACGAATAGCAACTGCTGCTTTTAAGAACATGAAATTACACTTTTCTTCTCCTCCAACATCATTCCAAGATAGGAGCAATAGATGAGACTACAAAATCAGGTTTGGCAGATAGATGGCAGGCCGTTCAAATAAATTAAAATTCGTCATCTTGAAAGTTTACAGCAAGATCCCAGTAATGAGGAACCCCAGCATCAGCAAAAACTTTACGAGCAGCAGCTTCTGTCCTGCAGTCATGAACAAAAAACCTATTGAAGCTTGATTTGGCAACACTCCCTTGCCAGACCAACACACACTTGTTGAGAGGCTTATCATCTTCATCCTCAACTTCACCTTCATCATCTTCTCTCTTACCAGCAGCTGCCCAGTTGATTCTCCTAAGCATAAGTTTCCCATATCGCTTGATTGATTTTTTCCCACCTTCGACAACAACAACACTGATACCTCCTGAGATCACTGCACACCCAGTCAAACGATTCTCCTGAGCATTGACATCCACCTTGAAGCGGGTTTGTGGGTGGGAGAGGTCATTAATTTTGTATACTGAAACAATAGTCTCTAGAGCGATACTTGAGTCATCAAACAGTTTCCTCTCTTTCTTCTCTCGACGCTCATCTGGAGTAAGCTTACGAGCAATATTCCTGTCTACATGAGCTTGCTCACGCTCAGCAGCAGCACTTCTAATCTCCATTTCAAGCTTTGTAGGATCCTGTGTGGCTTCTGAGCCAAGGACTTTCATTAGATTGCTCATCTTGACTTTCGGCTTTGGTGGTTCTACCAAGCCTTGTCGTATCATTTCTTGTCTTTCTTTCTCCCTGGCCAGTCGTCGCTGGGTTCGAAGTTTCTTTTGCTCCTTTTTGGTTAATTTCAGTGGTTGGGGAGGAGGTGGAGCTGGTTCAGCAGGAGGCTCAATAGGGCGAGGGTGTTCAACATATATGGTGATCTTTTCCATCTTCAACTGTTCGTTAGTTACTTTACCTTCATCTACATCATCGTAAGTACCAGATCGTAACAGAGGAGCATCCCTGGCAGGTCAAGGCAAGAAAATAAGTGCAAGCACAATGGAAACAGTAATCTCACAGAGTCTAAAAAAATAAAAGACTTTTCAATTTTGTGGTTGTAAATTAAAATTATGTCAAATATACCAAAATGATTAATCTTGTGGCCTTAAACACGCCCACGGAAAGCTGAAATTAAAATATTGTCAAAAAAGGAAAGGGGTCATTCTTTTCTGAAACAAACTAAAAAGGAAAGGAGGTCTTTTTTTTTTTCTTTGTGAAACAAGGGAGTACTATTTGTTTTTTCAGATTTTTTGGGGAGTCTTGAAGAGGTATATTGTTTTGGCTTATAGATAAATCATGGAAAAAATCTAGTAGACTTCATCCAATAAAAAAATGACACACAATAAACAATTTTTAAAAATAACATAGAGGGCATTAGTTTCAGGGATATAACTAAGCCAAAAAGGTGAATGCAAGGGTATTTTTTTCACCAAAAAGTGAGAAAGGTACTTTAGATCAAGGGGTGGATGAATGGTATTCTTAGACCTTTTTCTATAGTTCACGAGTATTTTTGCCCCTTTTTCAGCTCCAGAAGCTTATAACAGGTTAAGCATAGTAACAGATGGAACAAACCAAAAAGGCTTGCAACATCACAAGTATTACAATCCACATCACAGCTACTTGTGCAACGAGCTCTGCAAAAGATATTGCCAGAGAGGGGGAGGTGTAGTAATTTCATGTGGAGAGGTTGCACAATGTATGTTCTTTCTCTGCTCCTTATGTTGGTGAATCATAGATAGACAGATCACAGAAGCACATCAGGATCTACCAACTACCAAGTTGCACTCATTTTACAGTTAACATCATGAACACCAGTTCAAGCTCCCAAGCCACACTGTGGCCCCAACAATCAGAACTCAGGAGACATACAAAGTGTACTAGAAAGCAAAACAAAATTGACATTGAAAAACATTTAGATGAACTTACCACCACTCAACATCAGGAATAGGTTCCTTATGTTTTTCCTTGGTGATAACCCTTTCCGATACCTCAATGAGATTCGGATTTATGTCAGGCTCTGCTTTAGCCTTGGTCAACTGTGCTTGCTTTGCCTTTAGCTCTTTGGCTCTTGCTTCACCAAATTGGCTCTAAAGACAAATGTTGCAACATGATCAAAACTAATATAGGAAGCAACAAGAACAGAAAAGGGAGTACTAAGGCAAAACAAACAGCCGCAGCAGCAGCAACCACAAAATAGGGCAGCCCGGTGCAGGAAGCATCCCATGCTCACGCAAGACACAAGGGCGGGCTGTGCCCCAACAGCAGCATCAGCAGCATCAGCCATAACAAGAAAACTTAAGTACCTTTAACTTGATTATTTCTGCATCTCTGGACCATTTGCCTTCCTCCACAAACTGAAATGTCATCCTCTTGGGCCTCAAAATTTTGTTCTTGTCAATGCCCATGCTTGGATCAAAATGGGGATTTTTCTCAGGATCAACCTCAAGTTCAGGTTTGAGGATTTGAAATGCTTCTTGTTTCTTTTTATTGATGTTCACCTGCACATATGCTCCAGGTTAAACCCAGAAGTTCAAATAAAATATAAAAAAAGAGGAAAGGCAGCCGGACCAAAAATGAGCCATACCTTAAGAGTGCTAGATGGCTTAGGCATATTGACAATATTTCCCTGCTCATCAATTTCCCTGCCAAGGGTATCCAATCGAAGAACAGGGGCTTTTGCAGGCTTTGGCTGAAGGGCAACCTCTGGTGGCATTTGCCCAGGAAACATGTTTATGAGGGGAGCAAACTCTGGGTCCTGTCGGAATCCCATCTTAGCAGCAAGCTCCTGTGCACGCTTTACCGCTTCATATTTTTGTGCCGTGAGCCCCACCAGATGAGGCAAACCACTGGGTAGTGGATTTGTAGAAGCTGCAACCGCAAAACTTGATGTGCTTGGTGCTGAACTAGGAGTCAGCAATACCCCTGCATCTGAAGATGCAACAGGGGTGGGAAAAATCCCTGCATTAGCCGATGTTTGAACAATATCCTTGGGTCCCACCTGTGGAAGTCTCTCTCTTGTCAAGTTGGGATCCTTGTTCTTGTTTAGCTACATGATAAAAATGAGGACAGTTACAAACAAAGACCATGAGAGCTTTCAAAAATAGCTAAGTGGAAACTCTAATCTTCCATTTATATCATTTTGCTCTCTCTCTCTCAACCAAAAAGAGAACAGCATGAAAAACGGAAATGTGCTAGATATTCATATGTAGCAACTTACTGCAGGTATCTTCTTAAGCTTTTCAGCCAACTCCTTTCGCATTTGTAAGGCGCTCTTCGCTTTTGCTAAAGCATCAAGGGATAAGCTCCCACTCTTGCCAGCACCAGAAGCTGTCCCATCTGTACTAGATTTCCCAGGAATCTGATGAGATCCGTTAATATTAACTCCCTTATTTTCATTTGTGGCAGAAAGCAAAGATACCTTGGTAGCTGGAGAATCGCCATGAGCCAAGGAGTTATCAGGCGAAGTCTTTAATGTAACATTGTATGATCCCATTGTCAAGCCCTGAAAAGCAAGGCGGTCACGGGAAAATGAGGACAAAAATCCCAGAGAGCACAAAAGTCACACGCAGAGAAAGGAACTCAAAATTCATCTAAAGATACAAAAGCAGAAATGCACAGCACTTCTCAATCAGAAGGAAAAAACACATAAAACAGCAAAGACACGGGCAATTCAAATAAGCTTATCCAAATCTTCCAAGGTTGAAAACTCATTCCCAAGCAGAGGATTACAACAATTCCATGTGACAACTCGACAAAAGAATTTTATCGACCAAATTTCTTAATCTGAAGTGAACCCTTAGAATAATGGTGTTTTTGAGAGCGCAAAGCACAAAAAGAGACTGGGCCTGACTAAAATGAACTTGCACAGACACACTATATATAATCATAATTTAAAAGCTAAAAAGTAGATGGCAAAAAATCTACCCATTGGACAGGCAAATCAAAACCAAAATATAAATGGATCATCATTCTACTCTTCTACAAGATGGTCAAAATCAATTAGGAAAGACTTGTAGCAATCCTTTCCTATGTCGTTAAACCATAGATGTTCTCCTTAACTCCACTTCAGGAGCAACCCCAAGTGAAATCAGAACTTCACCAAATACTTCTTCATCTTCATAATGTTCAGGGACTCCTCATCGATATTGTCCAAAGAAATTCGATCCTTTGTAAGGACACTGCAATGTTTTATTGTATATGATAAACACTAGCTCATTGAGGCGCTTTAGGGTTGTGGCAAGTAATTATATGACATCCCAACCCCTTGTTTTAGATAATCACATCATGTTCGTTGATTTGGCTCTTCTTATAGTACAAATATGGTTTTTGGACTTGTTAGGATGGTTTGGATTGGGTACGCAAGGGCTCGGGTGAGTTTTGACAAGAAATTACACTAAACATGTTGCAGATTTTATTTTGTCTAGTGCAACAACAATTACAGAAATGGTCACACAATTGTGACACTACAATTGCGGAATTAGCCACACAAATGCAGGTTGCAATTGCGGAAATAACCACGCAAATGCAAGGTCAGCCAGATTGTGGTATGTCACATGGCGAGCTAGCCATCAGAATTGCATAAATGGTTGTAATATAAAAGGGGCTGTTTCAGAAATTTTTGACATTCCAACACAATTTTGGACGGCCTAGGTTGCAGATTGAAGAGGGATTCAACTTGGAATCCATATATCAAATATCAAACGCTAGCGATTATACATGATTCTTTGCTAAACTGTCATCAATGGTTGTGGCATGTCACATGGCGAGCTAGCCATCAGAATTGCATAAATGGTTGTAATATAAAAGGGGTTCTTTCAGAAACTTTTGACATTCCAACAAAATTTTGGACGGCCTAGGTTACAGAGTAAAGAAGGATTCAACTTAGCGATTATACATGATTCTTCGGTAGACTGTCATCAAAACTATAAAATAGTGTGTCAAAATTGGAGGTTTCGGGTCTAAGCCCTAGAAACATCAAGTTGAGGATTTGAACCTCAATAATGAAATAGGATTATAAGTCCTATTGTAGATTTGGACTTGGAGGGTTATGAGTAACTCAAAAACATAATTCATTTCAGTGTTTGACCACAAATCTCGAAATTGTCTTATTCGGTTAACTTTGAATTTGACCTAATCTAAAATATTGAACTGACATCAATAAATTAGTCTAACCTAATAGAGTATTCCTTTTTTTAAAAAAAATAAAAATTGAGACTTAAACCTCATATTCTTTTGAACACATTGAGCTAATTTGGAGATTCAGGACAAGGCGAAGCGGTCAAGAAAGTTGAGACTATCTTCAGACCTAGGTAAGTTAAAGGTTTTGACCTTAATGAGTTTTCCCAGATTGATATCGTTTCGCATACTATGCAATATGGAGTTACCGTATCTGTAAGGTGACGAACATATATGCAAATACCAGAGTTGTAAATACTATAGGAGTTATAGGTTGTTTGGACATACACGCTTCATGTGCTACTTTATGCTTTTAAGTGCTACTGTCTGAACATGACTTCTTTGAGCATCCTATAATGTTAGAATAATGTTCGTAAGCATCATATTTCATGCTAGTTAACTACTAAGAGCTATATGTATGTTAGATCACATGCTTAGTTGTATGTCATGCATTGTACATACGCATTATAACTGCATATTTGTTAATCACACCTAGACATGATGTATGTGGGTATGGATTCATCCCTCATGTCATTGTATACCCCAAGTACCTCGAGCAGTGTGCACACAGATTTAGCGATGGTGTTGAATAAAGGTGAAGTCGTTATCATACCTACTTGATTCTAACTCATGATTTATGCATCTCATATATGTCGTACTTGTGCATATTTGATTATATTGTATATGTACATATCATTAATGTTGTTCTCGCTTATTATCTATCAATATATTATACGAGTTTAAGTGAATACTTTTAGTCCAACACTCACCACTGCCTTATTGGGGACGACTGATGATACTTATCATGTGTTTGTGTACTAGTACAAGCACTTTCTATACTCTTTGAAGAGACCAATCTGTACTCCAACAAAGCTCAAGAGTGACAAGAGATGATGACGACGATTGCCTTGGTGAGTTGGCAGGCATATTTCGCAGCGCCTAGTAGTTTCCATCTATTTTGGATATCTTTTCTATTTTTCCTTCTGACGATACTTGTATTTGAGATTATGTGTTGTCAGTCCATTAGACCCGCATGACTTGCGACAACAACTCTCAGGGGTTATTTTATACATTTTCACTCTATTTTAGTTTCAAACTTGTGTCCTTGCAGAATTTACTTGTTATTCAAACTTATTCATGTCTTTTGTGTAATTAAAAGGAAAGCATATGCTTTGGGTTCACATGGTGGGTTGGATTAGGTGTCATCACAACTTAAGCAAATTAGCTCATCGCTAAGTGTTATCAAAGCTCTGTGTTACTACCCTGCAAGTCATGGGCAGTCTTGTGGATCAGTATAGAGACATCTGTATGCATCTTCAAGAAACAACCTCTCTTCTCTTTATCGTGTGATACTTGTTTCATCTTATAATTTGAACTTTTATGTTGTATTCTCTCACAGATAAGTAAGGACATGTTCTTCTGCTTCAGAAGCACGGGAGACAAAACGGATGTTGGCCACTACTGAAGGTAGGAGACGGCCAAGAAGATGGACTAATATAGAGACCAAAGCTCGCACTGTGGTTCAGGACTAGGACCTGCTGCTACACATGACCCTGCTAGAGCAATCCATATTCTGTTTCTTTGATCAATTCTCTACCAAAGGTGATTAGTTCCTTGTTGGCTAATTGTTGTTGCTGGGAGTCAGTTGAAGACAGACTTACCTTAGTTCTTGAACTTCTTGATTCGTTCTTGAATTCAAGAATCAGTTTCTTGAATTCATTATATCTTTATGTTCAGTTTATTTCATCTCTTTATATTTTTCTTTTTTTTTAACTTCTGTACATTTCTTGACTTTTCTTTAGTTTCTTGATTTATTTATGTTTAGATTAAGTAATAAAATGTATTAGGAAAGGCAGCAGAAGATGCAGAAATTACAGAAAAGGAGAACTGTTGAACTCTAGTACAAAATTATTGGAGCCTAATAGAGCAAAAACTTTTAAAGACAGTCCAAAAAACCAACTTCCAAGACCTCTACTGTTGTTTTTAAAGACAAGTACCAGTTTCTATTCAATAAAAACTTAGCCACCCCAGAAAAAGGTGCTAAGTTGGAGACTTGACAAGCATCAACAGGGTTCTTGAACCCCTGCCTAGAACCCTATATATAATTATACATTGCTAATTCAATATACTAACTCTCTTAGTTCCCCCACATATTCTGTTTACACCAAAAAAAAGAACAAGCTAAGACAATCCATCTGAATTTTCTCGATAGAAAACTGCTAATGTCTTCAAAATGTCCACCATTCCTTTTTTTTTTTAACACACTGTCCACCAAATGCAAGCAGGAATGATCTTCCACCAGTCCTCTTCCCCAACTATATTCCCAATTGTTCAGCAGTGCCAAAGTAGAACTAGGTATTACCCTAGAACTAGGTATTACCCAAGTTATTCCCAAAATACAAAAGAACATGTGCCACAGATTTATAGTTGTCCTACAGTGTAAGAATAATGTTCATTGTTTTCACCCTCTTGTTCACACGAAAGACATCTTGAACAAATCTGAAGACCTCTTCTTTGTAGCTTATCTTGGGTTAGGCAAGCTTTCCTAATCACCAAACAAACAAAGAATTGACACCTTGATAGGGATATTTACTTTCCAGACTTGTTTCCAAGGCCAATTCTCTTTTACAGAAAGTCTTCGATTCAGCTGCCAATACACAGAGTTTACTAAGAAAGCCCCTTTGCTGTTTAGTTTCCACTTGAGTCTGTCACTAGAATCAGTACATCCACCAAAAGTTCTCAATATCTGAAGCAGTGTGATGAAACTCTCTACCTCCAGTCATTAAGAGATCTTCTAAAGATTATATTCCACCCTTGTTGACTCCACATTTGGTTGATCATGTCATATTGTTGGAGACTTATAGAATAAAGAACCGGAAACATAGATTTCAGAGTGCTCTGCCCAATCCAGTGATCAGCGACAAATCAGTTTTTCTTCCATCTCCCACAATAATCTCCACATTTTTCCAGTAGCCTAGCCAGTGGTTTCTGATAGTTCTCCACTCACTGCTACCATAGGGACTATTAACTTCATTTGTGGTCCACTGGTTCAGCATCCCATATTTTTGGGATGTGAAATTCCTCGAAAGTGAACTATCGTCGTTAGTGAACCTCCAATGCCATTTTTGTAGCAGACTTTTATTATGCGGGCTAAAGTTCTTTATGCCCAATGTTTCTTGCTCAAGGTTATAACTTCCCATTTAACTAGAGTACTGCTTTTCTTCTCTTTGTTCCCTTGCCAAAGAAAGTCTCTTCTCAATCTGTCAATTCTTTTTTGACCCCTTTGGGTAATGGAAAGATAGACATTATGTACATAAGAAGAGCATCTAAAATTGAATTAATGAGAGTCAGTCTCCCACCTAGGGAAAGTCACACCTTTCTATAACATTACTCCAAATTTCAACAGAAGAACTTTTGGCCCCCAAAGGCATCCCCAAATAAATTGTAGGAAGAACTCCAAACCTGACAGCCAAGGTTACCTGCCAGAGATAACAAATTTGGAACGTCATTGACCGGATAAAGAAAGCTTTGCCAGTTAACATGTAAACCTGACAGAGCTTCAAAAATAGTTAGGATGGCTCTGAGATGTCTAATTTGTACCACATTAGCTTCACAAAATACTAGAGAGTCATCGTCATCTAAAAGATGAGATATTTCCATTCCATCAATGTCATTTGGTTGAGATTCAAAGCCTTTGATCCAACTTATGTTGCTCAGACTCTCCAAAAATGTTAGCGGGTACATGTGGAGTTCTCCAAAAGTAGTGTATTTTTGAAGAATCTGACACGGGTGTGGCATTGAAAGTGAAAAGTCCACGCAATTTAAGATCCAACCATTCAACTGTGCAACCTCAATCATATGATTAAGTCCTTCCATGACTATCAAGAATAGAAAAGGTGACAAAGGGTGACCTTCTCTAAGCTCCCTTCGAGATTGAAAAAAAAATATTCAGGCCCAACAATAACCAATACTGAGAATTTGACACTAGAAATACAAAATCCTATCCAGTTTATCCATTTGTTACCAAAACCCATGTCTTTAGGGATTTTCAACTACTCCCAATTGACATGATCATAAAAGCCTTCTCAATGTCCAACTTGCATAGAATCCCTGGCCTTTTGAGTTTGACCTTGGAATCAACCAATTCATTAGCCAATACTACAGCATCCATAATCTGTCTCTCCTAAAGAAAAGCCATTTGATGCACATCGACTAGCTTTCCCATCACTGATTTCATTCTTCTTGTTAAGAGCTTGAACAGAATCTTATAGACCCCTCCAATGAGACTAATGGGTCTAAAATCTTTTAACTCTTCAGCACCATTCTTCTAGGGAATCAGGGCTATGAAAGTAGGCATTGAAGGATTTCTCAAAACTTTCATTCTGATGAAAGTTTTGAATAGCAGCCATAATGTCTTCCTTAATAATTTCCAGCATTCTATAAAATACCATTGTGAAAACATCCGGACCAAGAGCCTTGTCCACTGCACACAAACTGACTACTTTAAAGACCTTCTGCAAAGGGTCTTTGTAATCATTCACTCTCTTCATCATTGATTTTGGGGAAATCTGAGAATTCAAATTAAGGCCTCCAAGTTTCTGTTTTTGTGAATTAACTTCTAGTGAAAATCCACCATGGTTCTTTTAATCATAGGCATTTGCACTACTTCTTCATCCCCAACTTTCAACCTATCTATGGTATTATATCTTTTATGAGCAGTAGCCATCCTCTGAAAGAATTTAGTGTTCTTATCCCCTTGTTTAAGTAACTCTTGATTTTTGTCTCCAATTTGCCACCTCATTTTGGCAAGTTCCTCCAGTTCCACCATTATTGTTGTTCTGATCATCATCTCATCTTCATTATTATGTTGTCTACTGTCTTGAATCTGATCCAACTCATTTAACTTATTCAATAGATTGTTCCTCTTCTTAACCAACTCCCCAAAGTTTGTTCTACTCCATTCCTTGAGCCTGTTCTTTAGCACTTTGAGCTAACTGGCAAACTGAAAAATCAGGGAAACCTTGGTCCACAAATTCAGACCACCATTTCTGGGTCAGGCATTTAAAACCATCTACCCCTAACCCATTCACAAATCAATGGTATTTTGTTTAATATTCCAATATTATATAGGTACACTTGAGTGGAAGTGGGGAGACATTACTACGAACAAAGAAGAAAAAGAAACTACCTAGAAAATTTCAAACCATAGATAACCATTCTTTTATTGGAATATTAAACATGTGTAGAACATTATTACAGCAACAAAGACGCACCTTGTGGCGGCAAATGTGTGGGTTGTGTTAAATTTGGTTGGATTGAAAATGTGTTTGAACAAAAAGGATCAAAACACAATTTGCACATATTTCATGCGGTCAAAAACAAGTTCAAAACTTAATAGGTTAATTGGAAATAGGTTAACCCATATTATATAGGTGCTATAGGAAAATAAGTTGATTTAGATAAGTTTAATGTTGCTTGTTTCCATTTCAATGAACTGATAACATGAGTCTCATTCTTTACCATTTTACTTCATATGATTTATTTTACCATTCACAAATCAATGGTATTTTGTTTTATCTTCATCTCTCAATTGCAAACTCTAGCAAAAGATGAACATCTTCACCGTCAAAGATCCTTAACCCAACAACTTAACGCGAAATCCTGAAAGTCCCTAAACCCATTTTATCATGGAAATGGGTACACCCATATTTTTAATGGGCGAGTTGATTACGGGCAGGCAGGTTAGATAAATTTGGGTAGAATTTTCACCACTAGACAAACATTGTGTATATGAAAAATAACATGGAAGAAGGCATGACAACAATATATTCAGAAAACAGGTAATAATAAGGGATAATGGGGATTTAGAAACAGATAGTAGAGAAAGTTAATATATGAGGGTAGTCTTGCTCTTGAGGCCTGCACTTGAAGTTCAAAAAGCTGTCTAATTTCAGTGTGTCCCAAAGTTATCCATCAAATGACAATAACAAAAGACAGCAGTTCTCAACACAGAGAATATCATTATGTGAAAGCGTAACATAAGTAATATTGAAACCATACAAACAAACCATGCAACATCATGAAAAAGGAATATAGTCATCTAATAAGCAAGATTTGTATAAAATACATAAAGAAAGCCAGATCAACTAAGTTGGAATATGAACCAAGGTTTGAATCTCAAAGGTGAAAAAACTAGGTAATTTTTTCCCCTCATCTGCCTGAGCCCTAGTGGACATATTAGGAAATACAGTTAGTGGATGCAAGTAGCATGTGGAATCGTTGAGGTGAACACCATAGCTATTATAAACATATATGGCAGCAAGAAATAAGCAAAATAACTCAAGATAGATGAATAATATGAACACACCTTAACAATGGAACCAACTTGGTCATTATCAGTTGGCTCTTTCTTTGAAGTTTTACTTTCATCAACTTCCTTTGGTTGGTCCTCAAACCTCCTTTTGTCTCTTCTCTTGTCATCCTTATCCCTCGAATCTCCATCATCAGTTCTGTGCTTGTCGTCCTCAAGCCTCCTATTGTCTTTGTTATTGTCAGAAACTCTAGCTCTCTTGTCATCGGTATTGCTTCTATCCACACTTTCTGATCGGTCTTTCCTCTTATGTGAATGCTTTTTCTCCAAGGATTCCTCCTTCGCTTTGTCTCGACTTCCCTCTCTCTGAGATCGATGGTGTCCGTCTTCAGATCGATGCTTGTGAAAACATCCGGACCAAGAGCCTTGTCCACTGCACACAAACTGACTACTTTAAAGACCTTCTGCAAAGGGTCTTTGTAATCATTCACTCTCTTCATCATTGATTTTGGTGCTTATCCTTGGAACTGCGGTGTTTGTCTCTGTAAACTCTACTTGATTTCTCTCTATCCATGTCGGGGAAGAATTTCTGATAACCTCTTCTTTTCTTCCTATTTCTCTTGGAAACGATTAGGGCACACACCGCACTTTATCTCTTATTCTAAAAATTCTATCTTATTTAAAAATATTATTAATAATAAAAATTACAGAAATTCCAACCACACTTCTAGTCTAGATACAAAAATTATATTCTAACGCGCTAAAATAAAAATTATCTTTTCCTTACTTCTCTAACTTTTACATACAAAAACTCCTCCATATTTCTCCAAACTCCAATTTCGATCTTTCCTTCCCTCAATAGTCAAAAAATATCAAGTCAAATCATGAAATAAAAAAGAGATAAATATACAAAATACACTTAAACTATATTATTTTTTTAAATTTTACACCTACGGTATTAGAAGTTTGAGAAACACATCTAAATTATTACTTATTAGTTGTGGTGTGTGTAATACATCCTCTCTTTTATTGGAAAAAATATTGTCACATGATATGTCACATTAACAAAAATTAAATAAAAATATTAATATTATAGTTAAAAGTAAAAGATTAAAATATAAATATTCTTCTGAAAAATATTATTTTTTAAGAAATAAAATTTAAAATATTTTTTTTACCTACTCTATTGTCCCGACCCCTGTACCGTCCACCCACCTCCAATAATCTCTGCCCTTTTATTTTTTATCTCTTTTATAAAATATTTTTTAAAAGTTCAAACTACAGCCATACTCTACTCTCACTTACATATAATCCTCTGCTCCTAATTTATTTTTATCTTTTTTGTATAGATATGTACACATATTTTTAGAAAAATATTTTTTTTCTACTTGTTTATCGAGTATAACAAAAATAAAAAATTTATTTAAAAAATCTTGTGACAAATAAAAAATAATTTTCTAAAAATAATAAAAATAAAAGCGGAGGATTAAGTGAGTAGTGTAGAATTATTTTTTCTAAAAACAATTAAAATAATATCTGGATTATTTTTTTAAGAGGGAGATGAAATAAGAATTTTTTTAAAAAATTTACAATTTTTGTTTGGGGGGGGGGGGGGAGTGGTTACAGTGAGAGGAAGTGGTGGGGTGGGGTAAGAAAAATATTTATATTTTATTTTATAATTTTTTTGAAATAGTAATATTTTAATATTTAATTTTAACTAATACTATAATTTATTTATTTATTTTTTGCGAAGGTGAAATATTTTGTCCATATAGAGTGTAATGTGACATTTTTCTAAAATAAAAAAGAGAGTGTAGCACAACACCATGGTGAAAGTGGAATAAAAGATAGATGTGTATTTCTCAAACTAATGTTTTGTCCATGTAGAGTGTGATTTGATATTTTGTAAAAATAAAAGAGAGAGTGTAGCACACACACCATAGTGAGAGTGGAATAAAGGATAGAAGTGCGTTTTTCAAACTAATAAGTGATAGTTTAAGTGTGTTTCTCAAACTTTCAATACTTTAAATGTGAAACTCAAAAAAGCGGTATAATTTAAATATGTTTTGTATAATTATCTCAATAAAAAATGGATAAACAGAAATGAGTAGATAATTTTTTTTGTATCTTATGGTAAAATAGGGATGAAATTATATATATATATATATGTTTGAAGAAAAATAAATCATGTTAATTAAAAAATTAAGATAAATAATAAGGACAAACCTGGAATTGCAACGAGGTGACAAAGACGACTCACAGAACACTAAAGAAGGAAGAATGGTGAAGGAATTCATGTTTCTTGGATACTCGCAGACATCATGAAAAGGATGTTTCCAGAATTATGTGGAGGATTTAGATAGTAGGAAACATTAAATTGGAGTGAACCGGTGAGGAATTAAAAATATATCTGTCATTCTATTTTAATTTATTAAAATATTATATATTTTGCATTATACTTATCTTCTAAATTCACTCTACGTGATTAAATATACTACACAAATTTTATTTATTAATTTTTTCTAGAAAATTTCTTTATTATTATTTTTGTTTTATTATATGAAAATCCATAAATAGGACAATCAAGGATATTTTTATAAAATTAGTTTAAAAAAATAAGCTTAAAGTAATTATTACATTATGCAAAGTATGTATGACTTTTTCAGAAATATCAATCCAAGTTTTAGAAAATTCTAATGGTTGTACAATGAAAAAGTTTTAAAAAAAACAATTAATTAAATGCACATCTTAAGATGTCATGTCTAATTATTTCTTTAAAAGGTTATGATTTTTTTATTTTTTTTAAAGGGAAAAAGCTCAAATATGCTATTGAACTTTGAGAAAAGGCTCATCTATGCTATCCGTTAAAAGTTTAGCTCATTTATGTCATTACCGTTTGACAAAAGGCTCATCCATGCTATTATTTTTTAACTTCGATTTTGCAAAATCACTTAAACAACTTTAAACACCTCTAAATTAAAATTTTGGATCAAATATAGTCTTTTTGGTCATTCTTTCTCAAGAATACGAAGAACACATGAAGAACACCAAAAACTCCCAAATTTTCAACTTCTTCAAACATTCACGAAATCACCCCGAATTTCAAGAGCAACGTTCTTCCGAGTTAGATACCAAAACTCAATATTTGAGCTCAAATTCAACCTAACTCAATAAGACCTACTTAAAATTTTTCTTCAGAATTTCACAACACTAGGTGCAAAACATATTCCCAAAAAAAGGAAAAATCAGTCCCAAAATTTTAAAAATTTGCTTTGATTTGTATTTTTATTGTTGTTTTTAATGCTAAATCTTTATTCCTTAGTATTTTTTGAGTCTATATTCAAAATTTCAATTATTTTAGAGTTGAAAAGAAAATTTTATCATTAAAGAAGGTTAAAGTTTTGAAACTTTGAAGAAAAATTCCAAGTAGGTCTTGTTGAGTTAGCTTGAATCCGAACTCAAAAAATATTGGTTTTTGGTATCTAACTCGAAAGAACGCTACTCTTGAAATTTGAGGTGATTTCATGAATATGTGAAGAAGTTAAAAATTTGGGAGTTTTTGGTGTTGCTCATGTGTTCTTGATATTCTTGAAGAAGAATGATCAAAAAGACTGTATTTGATCCAAAATTTTAATTTAAAAGTGCTTAAAGTTGTTTAAGTGGTTTTGCAAAATCGGAGTTAAAAAATAATGGTATGGATGAGTCTTTTCTCAAATGGTAATGACATAAATGTGTCAAACTTTTAACGGATGACATAGATGAACTTTTTCTCAAAGTTCGATGACATATTTAAGTCTTTTTCCTTTATTAAAGTAACTTCAAGAATTTAATTGCTATATTTTGTTATCCATTAATAGTTAAAAGGTCTATTAAACTTGATACACTTTATTAAATGCATATCTAAACAATGAGAAAGTCTTAATTAATTATTAATTCATTTTGTTATTATTTTACTTTCTTTCATTTGTGAATTATTGTGATATCTAATCTAATTAGTCTATTTTGCTATTATTTTAATTTAATTTTAAAATTTTTTTCTATTCATTATGTGTACTAAAAATAACTACTTTAATATAAAATTATAATTAATTGTTTTAATCTTTATTTTGGTTCTAACATACATGAAAATTAGTAATTGAGATAAAATTAATAACATATTAGATTGAAATGAAAGAATAAATAAAAATATATTTAAAGGATTGCAAAAAGTAGCTTTACAAATAAAATGAAGGATGAAATGTTTGCATTTTAAAGTAAACTATAAAATGTTTACTAAATCATAAAAGACTAGTTCTTCATTTAAATATATTTGTCATGTCTGTACTTTATTTGATTTTAAACATATTAACTTAGATATTGAGTTTGATTTAAATTTGAAGTTGCCAAATCAAATTTTGATTCAAAAAAGAAAAGGAAAAAAGTATTTTTAATTTAGTTTATATATATTTAAATTATAATATTATTTTACTTTAAAATTAATCAAGTCAAAATTAATATATTCGATTTAAAGAATAAATAAAAATAATTTAAATATTTAAAAAATTGCAAAAAGTAGCTTTACAAATAAAATGAAGTATGAAAAAACAGTGTCCTGAACATGACTTGGAGAGTAGTACTTGCCAAATCCTCCTTGAGTGACAATCCTTCTCATGTTATGAGTTACATAAAGATCCCAGGAAAAGTCACCAGGGCTATAGATAGAATCACAAGGGACTTTATTTGGGGATTCACTGCGGAAAAAAGGAAAATGCACCTCATATATTGGGACACCATCACAAAAAAGAGAAATAGGGTGACCTGGAAATCCAAAAGTGTAGAGACTAGAAACAAAGACATCTTTGGGGGGCTGGCTTGGAAAATCAGCAAGGCCCCCAACAATACATGGGCTACTCTTCTCCAAAATAAGTATAAAAATTCTCCCATTTTCGGAGGAAACGTGAGAGTCATTTTCGGAACTTGGAAAAATACACAGCAGGGATGGAGGGACATCTTTGGAGCCATCAAATGGACCATGCATAAGGAGACCAAAATTAGCTTTTTGGAGGATAATTGAATTCCCCACATGAAGCCCACCAGGAACTATGTCCAAGGACCCTTAAAACTGGGAAAGGACAAGCTCAAAATTGCTGACCTTAGAAAAGAAGGCTAATGGGACCTAACCAATCTATCCTTAATTATCCCCAATGGCATCCTTTCAGCAATCAAAGACCTCACAATCACCAGCCATCCCTCAAGGGAAGATGCTAGGGTATGGGGAAATGGAAAGTTCTCCACAACCACTGCTTACCAACATAAATGGACAACCCTAGCATTGATATGTGATGTGCTGTCAAAATACAACACTTTTGATGCTTAAAACTTAGGATTTTGTGTGTTCTCAATGCGACATTTATGGTTTTAATATGTTTTTGTTTTTAGTTTTGCAGGAAAGCAAGTTGACTATAACTTGGGGCAAAATTGTAGAAGTTTTTTGGTTTTTGGTGATTTACGAGACCCTCTACGAGTCGTAGAGCATTCCACATGTAACGATCCTAAAAAGAGCCCGAAAATGTGCCTCGAAAATGCTCAGAATCATAATTTTCATATATCTCAAAATCCGTGCGTGATATTAAAAATTCGACTTCATATTCTTGTTCAGGGAAAAAATTAAGTGGGAAATGGGTCTAACCCAAATTTTAGAGAAACCGAAGCAAAATCCAAAATTTCAAGTGAGCAACAAAAACAGTGTGCCTGCGCACCCCTAGCGCGACATGGCTGGGGCACGCCACTGCCTTATTTTGTGCCTAGTTATTTTATTCTAGTCCAAGGCTTTTGAGTCTTGGGCCTAAGCCTTTCCATAGGTGAAAATACCTATACTTAGCCATATTTTATTTTTCATATCATATAAGACATTCCCCAATACTCTCTCAAACACTTAGACAAATATTTCACCCAACTCAAGTATCCCAAACTCACTTTCGAGTCTTAAGAAACTCATTCAAGCTTGAGGCTCTCATTAAAATCTAATTCAAGCTTATTTATGTTGTTTAAGACCATCGTGGGTCCCCTATATCAAGCCAAGTTCAAAAGAATTTTTGTTGACTATATTTTGCACAAGTACCGATAGCAGGGTCAACCTTAAAGGGGCATATACATTAGCACACAAAGAACTAGGTGGTCCACGACCTACCAAATTAAAGCTCTTTGAATTAGCTTTCCAACGCACTTGATTTCACCTTATTTAGAGTTCAAATGAAGAAGTTATGTCCGTTTTTGTAGAACTTGTATATGCTGGGGTATATACGGGTGTTTGCCAAATTCCGCCTCATTAATGACATTCCGTAAATTTAGCCATTTCTATTGGTATTTTAGGAATTCCAACTCCTAAAGACCTAACCTTATTCCTAAAGATCAAATTCACTCCTCCCAATTGGAATACACTCTAAAATCCTCTCAAGAGTCTCCATCAAAACCCCAATAATTATGATTATGCATATTTTAAGCTAAAGAACTATGATCTCGCTTGATATTTGATGAGGGTTTCAATGTATTTTGCAAGATGGTATTACTAAGTATTGGTGGGCTATTTTACTTCAAGTTTTCTTACATGATTTCACTCTTGAATTGCATGATTTTATACTAGCACTACACACCCGCCAAGTGTTTGATAAAATGTTCGGTCATAATTTCTTGAGTAATTGAAGGTCCAATGCATATCTTATGAGTTGAATGACTTTATGATGATAATAGAAATGTTTATATGAGTTGTTTCATGAGAAAGTACCTATGGTGTTGTAAGTAAATTGTTGGGTTCTTATATTTGTTGTATTCTTAGGAAAATGAGGAGTTTTTTCTTGATGATTGAAATGTAATGGTTCGATAAGCTAGTTCTATGAAATGCTTAATCCGAAAAGGGACGGGCTCCCATAAGGAAGACCACTTAATTCAAAAAGGGACGGGCTCCCGTAAGGAAGGCCACTTAATCCAAAAAGGGATAGGCTCCCGTAAGGAAGGTCACTTAATCCAAAAAAGGACGGGCTCCCATAAGGAAGGTCACTTAAATCGAAATGGGATGGGCTCCCGTAAGGAAGGTCACTTAATTCGAAAGGGGACAGACTCCCATAAAGAAGGTCACTTAATCTGAAAGTGGATGAGCTTTCGTAAGGAAGGTCACTTAATCTGAAAGGGGATGGGCTCTCGTAAGGAAGGTCACTTAGTTCAAAAAGGGATGGGCTCCCATAAGGTGAAGTTACTCATAAAATTCTCTCCAAAAGGGGATGGGCTCCCGTAAGGAAGGTTGCTTCTCCAAGTCTTATGTTATGTCGGTTGAGGTTTCTTTCCACATGTATATATTATGATTTATGTAAGATGAATGATTTGGAAAACATGATTTACTTAAGCATTGGTCATATATGCCATATTTATATTATACTATTTATTACTCTTAATTATGCATTTTGATTATGATGCCTATCTCTTGTTGCATTGCATCCCACATACTTAGTACACTCAAACGTACTAACATATACTCTATGCCTACATGATGTTACCATGTAGGAATCGGAGCACCGCTTGATCATCCTCCTCATCACGTGGTTCATACGATTATCTTATAAGCTTATTGGTGAGTTATCCATTCTGGGGACGTTGCTTATGATCTCTCGCTATATATTAAGACTATTTCTTTTAATTATGCATTAACTATGAGGATGAGCCCGGTTGCTTGTCTTGGCCCTCGTTCTTATCTATGTAGTAAAGGTGTTGTTGGACATGTTATGTATCTATGCTATGAGCCTTGACTCTCTTGTTCTTGATGTCTATGATTTGGAAGTTTACCCTTAGTCCCAATTCCCCTTGTTTATGCTTATCTCTTATTGTCTTCTAATTGCTTCTGTGACCAAGGATGTGTAATGATATGCTATGAGGCTTGTTTGGGGTTCCTTCGGGTTCACCATTCGTCGATCACGCCTAGGCCCTAGACTTGGGTTGTGACACCATGAGTCGTAGAGGTAGTTTTGTGACAAATTTCAGTGAAGAATGATATCTGAAAATCAGCTATATGAGACCTTTATACGAGTCATAGGGCATTCTACAAGTCGTATAAATGAGATTCATAAAGATTTCCAGTAAAGGACAAGGTGATACAGTTGAAGCCTATGAGAAAGCAATACGAGTCGTGAATCAGTCTATGACTCATAAAGTAAAGTCATAGAAGAGCAGTCCAACATCCCAGAAGTTGATTATGAGACCCCGATTATGACTCGTACATCACATTATAAGTCATAGAAAGCTTTCGTGGAATCTGCCGACTAGTTTTTCTATTTTTAGGACATAATTATAATTACTATAAATAGTACTTTTAGGTTATTATACAAGCGGGGGCGTCATTATTCAGTACTTTTAGGATTTGTAATTGGAGAACTCAATACTTGAGAGAGAAGATTGTGAGAAAATAACTGTGGGTAGATTTGATCTTGAAGCTTGTGATTCTCATTCTTCTTGGATTTGTTTGATCTTAATT
Organism: Solanum virginianum; assembly: GCA_000787875.1. Taxonomy (NCBI): domain Eukaryota; kingdom Viridiplantae; phylum Streptophyta; class Magnoliopsida; order Solanales; family Solanaceae; genus Solanum; species Solanum virginianum. The sequence continues at coordinate 29,259 of DF360224.1, read as the reverse complement.
TAATTGGGTAAGTGTTTAATTATGTTTTCTCAATTCATAATTTCTTCATCTACCAATAGCATGAGTAGCTAAATCCACAACTAGGGTTATGGGAACCATGAAGAAGTAACTTAGTAAACCTGGGTAATTTGCAATTCTTGGAATGGGTATATGCATATATTAATCAATTCTCTTTGTTTTGCATGTTTTCTAATGGTGGCCAACATTAGAACTCACTTAGTGTTACTGACTGGAACAAGGTAGTAATGAATAGAAAAAAAGATTGATTAACAGGATTCGATGATATTTCTTCTAATCAACCGAACTGGGCCAAGGGGAGGTTGTACTGGACTTATAGGTAATGGTTAGTAATGCACACTATGGAGATGGGTCAAGTCGCATAGTGCTCGTCTAATCAATCGAACTGGTCCAAAGGGAGGTCGACTGGGACTTATCGGTAATGGTATTGAACACTATAGAGATAGGCTAAGTCGCATAGTGAAATTCACCTCTCACCTTTGACCAAAGGGCTTGGTAAACGTAAACTACCGTCCTGCATGCTATATACTAGACAAAAATTGGATTATCCGGCGATACTAAGTTGGGGAATCTCACGATACCCTAGCTGCTCTCTGTTATTAATTATCTCTTGTGATAATTTATTTAGTTTACTTTCTTATTGATTATTGCAAACCCCCTCCCTTTAGGAAATTGAGTTGGTTAATTACTTGAATTGCTTATTGGTGAATTGGTCTTGAGTCTAAGTTCCCTCATAGAAAGAAGTCTCATTTTTTACACTCAAGTTACACCTCTTTTTTAAAGGATAAAGCAGTCCTTATCAAGATATAACGACTGTTTGCATTGGTTTGCTAAATAACTATCATATCTTATTTTAGAAAGCTGGTGCGAGTATCTGAGTTTGAGATGTATATGATATATGCCATTGAGTTGAGTTCTGTGTGGTACTGTATTACTATGTAGATTGAGTTGTCACTTAAGGACAAGCAACAATTTTAAGTTAAGGGTGTTGATATGCTGTCAAAATACAACACTTTTGATGCTTAAAATTTAGGATTTTGTGTGTTCTCAATGCGGCATTTATGATTTTTATGTATTTTTGTGTTTAGTTTTGCTGGAAAGCAAGTTGGCTATAACTTGGGACAAAATTGCAGAATTTTTCTGGTTTTTGGTGATTTATGAGACCATCTACGAGTCGTAGAGCATTCTACGAGTCATATAGATGAGATTCGTAAAGATTTCTTGTGAAGGACAAGGTGATATAGTTGAAGCCTATGAAAAAGCAATACGAGTCATGAATCAGTCTACAACTCATAAAGTGAAGTCGTAGAAGAGTAGTCCAAGATCCCAGAAGCTGATTACGAGACCCCGACTATGACTCATAAATCACGTTATGAGTCATAGAGAGCTTTTGTGGAGTCCGCCGACCAGTTTTTCTATTTTTTAGGACTTAATTGTAATTACTACAAATAGAACTTTTAGGTTATTGTATCGGGGAGGATGCATTATTAAGTACTTTTAGGGTTTGTATTTGGAGAACTCAATACTGGAGAGAGAAGATTATGAGAAAACACTTGTGGGTAAATTTGATCTTGAAGCTTGTGATTTTCATTCTTATTAGATTTGCTTAATCTTAATTCAATTGGGCAAATGTTTAATTATATTTTCTCAATTCATAATTTCTTCATCCACCCATAGCATGAGTAGCTAAATCTACAACTAGGGTTGTGAGAACCATGAAGAACTAACTTAGTAAACCCGGGTAATTTGCAATTTTAGAATGGGTATATGCATGTATTAATCAATTCTCTTCATTTTACATGTTTTCTAATAGTGGCCAACATTAGCACCCGTCTAGTGTTACTGGCTGGACCAAGGTAGAAATGAATAGGAAAAGAGATTGATTAATAAGATTCGATGATGTGTTCTCATCTAATCAACCGAATTGGGTCAAGGGGAGGTTGACTGGGACTTGTAGGTAATGGTTAGTATTATACACTATGGAGATGGGCCAAGTCACATGGTGAAATTCGTCTCTCACGTTTGATCAAAGGGCTTTGTGAACTTAAATTACCATCCTGCATGTTATGCACTAGACAAGAATTGGGTTATCCGATGATACTAAGTTGGCTAATCATGGAGAACACGATACCCTAGTTGCTCTCTATTGTTGGTTATCTCTTGTGATAGTTAGTTTAGTTTACTTTCTTATTGATTATTGCAACCCCCCTTTCGGGGGGTTTAGTTGATTAACTACTTGAATTGCTTATTGGTGAATTGGTCTTGAGTCTACGTTTGGTTAGGTTTTATATCTTGATAACGACCGCTTTATCCTCTAAAAAGGAGGTGTACTTGGGCGACATCAGAGATTTTGGCACCGTTGTCGGAGAATACAACTAGACTTAGTTGAATTCATTAATAATTGTAATTTGAGTGTTAATCCTTAGTTCCCTTTGTTTTATATCATTTGTTGTTATTTCTTTGAAGGGTATATGAGTAGTGTTTGCCCAACACTAGGAGTCAAGGCAATCTTTTAACTCTATTTGATCTAGAGATCCAATGAATTGTAAGAAGAATGGCCCAAGAAAATGCCAACAACATGCCAACAACGTGGCCAATGCAACTTTCAATCGGGGTAATAATGACGATGATAGGGATGAGAACCCACCTCCTTTGGAGGACATTCCACAACCTCAGTAGTTCAATGCCAATGCTTACCAGTGGAATCAATACAGGTTGAACCCCATGGCTATAGATGTGATAAGAGTAATTGTGTTACCACCACTACTGGTAGACACAAAGTTCACAGTCTCTAATGGGTTGCTTCAGATGCTACAGTATCGTGGGTTATTTGCGAGCTTACCATTAGAGGATCCACGTAGCCATTTGCACAATATGACATTTGTTTGTAAGAGTGTGATGAGGACACGAAATCTATCTATGGATGTTGTGGGACTTTGCGTCTTCCCATTTCTCTTACAGGCAATGCTGTATTATGGCTATTTGAGCTTCCACAAGGCTCGATCACCAAATGGATAGAATTGCAGAGCGCTTTCTTAGTAAGATACTTCATCAAACCAAATAGTCTTAAAGTGGAGAACCGGATAAATTACTTCAAGCAATTCCTGGGTGATTCAATCCTTGATACATGGGAGCAATTTAATAGATGCTTGAGGAATGCACGGGACCATGAGATTCTAGGGAATGCCCTGGTGAAGAATTTCTATCGAGTTCTAGATACTAATAGTCAAGCATGTGGTGATGCCCTTTTGGGAGGTCTTTTGTAGAACAACTATTTGCAAAAATTTTTTAGAACATGAACACGATAGTTAAATCTTAGCAGGTGTGGAAGCCCAAGAATAGACCTCTAGTAGATCGTGCAAGCACTATTGACATGAGTTCTGACCAAGCAAAAATAAATGTTGATATTCTTAGTATGCTTGATCAGAATAGAGTTAACCTAGAGATGCTCATGAAGCAGGGGGATTGCAAGGATAACAAGATGAATAGTTGTTATGTACCCTCACACAACCATGATATGGGAGCTGGGAACTCCAAGATTGAGGGGATGCTTAACTAGTTATTAAAGAGGGCAGGTGCTCAAGATGAGACATTGAAGGAGATCAAGTCTGACATTACCAAGATAAACCTTAGAGTGGACCAACACTATGTGGCAATTCAACAGCTTAATAGTCAGTTTTAAATTGTGTCAGCACAATTGGATCAAATTCAGACAAGCACCAAGAAGGAGGCAAAGTTTGGTGATAAGGATGCACCGGAGCTTGAGGAAGTCCAATTACTCAAGCTAGCTAAGTCATGTTGCGACAATAAATCAGACGCTACTTGGGAGACAACCTAAGGCTTTTGATGTTATTGCATAGTTCGAGGTTTATTTTCAATTTTTGGATTCATAGGTAGTTGTTTTTGTTTGTTTTGATCGCAATTTTTGACATTGGGTTGATTGCATATTGGGTAATTGTGTATTTCATGGAGAGTATGTAGGTACAAGACTAAGTCAATAAATTTGGTTGAGAAAAACATCAGGTCAGGTTTTTACGACTGGGTCTATGAGTCATAGAGCAGTCTACGACTCATACCCCATCTTGTAGAAAATTCCAGTAAGCAAGAAAATTGTGCACTCTATTCCATGAGCCAACTTTATGATTCGTAGATCAAACTACGAGTCATGAATAAGGTTCATGGACCTTAGGTAAGTTTCTGAAATTTTGCTAAGTGTTGAGGGTTATACGAAATCATAACTTACAAGTCGTAGATCCATTTATGACTCGTAATTGGGGTTTCATAGACCCAGGCCCAGTCACTTTTTCAGTTGACCCGATTTAATATAAAAAGGAGGGGTCAAATTATTTTGACCTTTATTTGACCTAATTGACTGATCAACCTATTTCTTCCCCCTTCCCTCACTTTTTCGATCAACTTTCTGATCACCGCCGATCACTTTTTTGACAAGAATTCTGGCCAATCTAGGGTTTGTGATTATTCACGTTCTCTCTCTTCTTTAAGTTCATCTCCAGTTTTGGTAAGTTGTGGTTACATTAGACCTTTAATTTGTCTTATCTTTAATTGATTGATTTGATGATTATAATGGGTATGGTGTTTGAACATGAAATCTTTGTTCAATTTGAATTTGTTTATGTGAAATAGGGTTGCTCTTCATTGAATTGATTGTTTGAGTCCGAAATTGGGTGTTTTGACTTTATCGATTGTAAATGGCTATGCCTATCGAATCATCACCTATGTTTGATTGAATGATACTGTATCATATATGATTATGAGTTGGTGGGTGTTGACATGGGCATATGATTTTGTGTGAGTTATTTAGGAATGGTCCAAAACATAGGTTATTCCATGATTAATTATTTTCGATGGGTTTTGTTTGTTTAAAGCATGTTTGGGGTTGGTGGTGATATGCTAATCTTGTGGATGCTTGTATTCTTGCTTCGATGCTGCTATTCAATTGGTTGAAATATTTTTTGGGGTTCGTGTGATGAACTTAGAAAAATCAGGTTTCTGAGATTTCTGGTCTATGAGTGTCTTTTACTACCCGTAGAGTAATCTACGAGTCATAATTGCCCCTCGTAGGAAATCCCAGAGACTTGATGTTTTTGAGTTTCCATCAGATGAGACCTTCTATGAGTCGTAGGTCACTTTATGACTCGTAGATAGGTCTCGTAGATCCCTGCCTATCTTTAATTATTCACTGGAGTTCTTTACGACCCTAGTCTACGATTTGTAAGTCACTTTACGAGTCGTACCTGGCCTTGTAGACTTTTGCAGTGATAAAAAATTTTCTGAGCTTCTGATCTGCGAGACTACTGTATGACTCGTAGTGTTCACTACTACTTGTAATGGGGCTTTCGTAGAACCCTTCTGCAACTGAACTCAGATAGTTTTTGTATGCAATTTCTTGTTTCTTGGGGCTAACCATGGTACGCTTATATCTATGTTTCAGGTATTATGGCCCCAAAAGTATACGTGGTAAGATTGAGGCTCTGAGGAAAAAGCTCAGGGATGAGCCTTCAGATGACGAGCATTTCGATGATGAGCAGACCCCTTAATCGAATGGATCACTAGAGATCATTGATGTAAGACTGGACCCAAATGCTACGATACCATAGACCAGAGCCACAGCCAAAGCTGGGCATACTTAGGCTCTGGTTGATAATCCTTCCTAGTCTGAAAAGGAAGGTAGTGATGTGAGTGGGAGTAGCATGCCACAAATGACTCCTTCTAAAGAGGAGCCTAGTTCTGAGGAAGGAGCAGATGTTGAGTCCTCTGCCACACCATCTTCATCATCAATACTGGATGCCTGTGCCAACCGATGGTGCATCAAGGGTATGTATGAGATCTTCGGAGAGAACATGCATCCCTAAGAGCGGGGCAAGCCTACCTGTTCTATCTATGAGGCGCCCAAGGTGATAGCAGATGGACTTAGCCGTGTCCCCGATCTACAGGACATGATGATACATTATGGGCTTATGCGGCTGACTGAGTCACTTGTACGATACTCCCCGGTGCTGGTGAGGGAGTTCTACGCATCTTATGCAGTTACCATCCAACATTCTCTTCCCAAGGAGAAGAAACCTCTCACTCAGCCCAGGCTGACAGAGATACGAGTGGGAGGTCGGTGGGTCGACATATCTGAGAAGACCATCTGCCGTATGCTTTTTGGTTCAGAGTACTGTGCCCCAATATCTACAACTGAGTTTGACTACTGGTTGGGATAGGCCAAGAACCCGTTGATTATGAAGGATCTTAAACATCGGACCACACTTTTGAGATGGGTGGCAAGTCATATTGCAGAGCATGGTCCGGAACCTGCTTGGGTCACCACCCACATAGAGCCTATTACCAAGGCTTCACTCAGACTTCCTACCAAATTTTGGTTGGCCATTGTTCGATTACGCATTTGACCAACTTGGCTTATAATACCCTTACACTGAAGCATGCAATTTTGGTTGCCAGCATCTTAGCTGGCTATGATATAGATTGGGCCAGCCTCATAGCCGTGAGACCACATTGAAGAGGGCCACCTCCATCCCGTTCTCGTGTTTGATCTACAGACTCTATGTTGAGTCTCGGGTGGAGATTTTACATCAGTTGTATCGATTAGTAGAGGCGTAACACACTTTGGAGCCTAGCCTAATCAAGGTTGATAAGAATCCGGTGGCACTCCAGCGAGCACAACCTCCTTTCTCCACCAGAGATGTTCACTTTCGTGCCACCACCTGAGGGTTCAGAGACTTTCTTTACTACTACTGTGTCTACCACTGAAGAGAGACCCCTGCAACCTGAGGCAGTTGATGAGAGAGCTCCTGCTATTGCTGCTACTGCACCAGAGGCCTCTACTTCACAGCCTCCTATAACGGGTATGGTCTACGTGTTCGCCGCTTCTATTCGGGCGTGGCATGGAGATTATCACATGTTAAGGCCCAGTTGACTCAGATTATTCAGCAGATTAGGTCATGGGTTCGATAAGCTATTGCATACTCGGAGGAGCGGACCCGGGCATTCACTATTTCTATTATTCAGGATGATATTTCTGCGATGGATGCCCACATCGATGCCTTCGAGGAGAGGGTTCAGAAGATATTAGCTGAGGCCCGACCTTCAGATTTGTCAACCTTGCAGACAGAGATCCAGACGCTTAGGGCTGACTTGAAAACATCACTTGCAACATTAGTTACATTGCTAGAGAAGACATCTCCGGTGCCGATGCTTAATTGTTTGCTCTTGACGAGCCTACCAATTCTTCCCTCGAGAAGAGACCTTGCATGAATGAAGATCCAATGACAGACGAGTATATGCGAGGGCGGAGGAGAAGGATCTCGAGTGTGCCATGTGGAAGTCGAGGCGTGAAGCAAAGATCAGATGAGCTGAGAGGAGGATCAGTATGCGGCTGAGTCTGGCCACCCTCTCCTTGGTTCAGAGGAGAGATATTGTGTACTTTAATATTGGCTAAAAACCTAAGTTGAGTGTGGTTGGTGTAAGGGCAAAGGACAAAAATAAGGTGGTGAGTTAGGAATAAGGAGAAAAAGAAGAAATATCATTTACCAAGTGCAAGAAAAAGAAAAAATGGCTTAGGTATGAGCTAAAAAGCAAAATAAAGTGTAAAAACAAGGCAAAAGCTGTAAAATGAGAACAAAGCACCCATAAAAGCTTAAAAAAGGAAAGAGGGAGAAAAAGGTGAAAATAACATAGTTGGTGAGGTGAAAGTGATGAAAAATGCAGTTTCAAGGATGACCATTAGTCACTATTTTCCTAAAATATCACACTAAAGCCACCTGAGCTTACATTACAAGCCTAGAAAGTCCTAGAGTGATCCTACTATAAATAGTTGAAAGTTTGAGTCATGAGTATAGGGACAAGCCTATGGTATTAGTTATTGTGCATGAATATCTTTTGTAAGAGTGAGTGTATTTGCACAGTCCCATGGTTAAATCTGAAATTATTTTTGAGTGTAAAAAATGAGACTTCTTTCTGTGAGGGCACTTGCATTGCATTATTAGCATTTGACTTGTTTAGTGATTGTGGACTGTTGATATTCCCTTGCTTATCATAGTTGTATTGTCACATGCACCAGTTTGCATTGATTTGCTAAATAGCTATCTGATCTTGTTTTGAAAAGCTGGTGTGGGTATTTGAGTTTGAGATGTATATGATATAGCCATTGAGTTGAGTTCTGTGTGTTACTGTATTGTCTATATAGATTGAGTCGTCGCTTGAGGACAAACAATAATTTTAAGTTGAGGTGTTGATATTCTGTCAAAATACAACACTTTTGATGCCTAAAACTCAGGATTTTGTGTGTTCTCAATGCGACATTTATAATTTTTATGTGTTTTTGCATTTAGTTTTGCAGGAAAGCAGGTTGGCTATAACATGGGGAAAAATTGCAGAAGTTTTCTTATTTTTGGTGGTTTACGAGATCTTTTACGAGTCGTAGAGCATTCTACGAGTCGTAGAGGTAGTTTTGTGACAAATTCCAGTGAGGATGATATCTGAAGATCAGCTATACAAGACCTCTATATGAGTCATAAGATATTCTATGAGTCGTATAGATGGAATTCATAAAGATTTCTGGTGAAGGGAAAAGTGATGTAGTTGAAGCCTACAAGAAAGCAATACTAGTCGTGAATCATTCTACGACTCGTAAAGTGAAGTCATAGAAGATCAGTTATTCTATTTTTTAGGACTTAATTATAATTACTATAAATAGTACTTTTAGGTTATTGTACAAGGGGAGACGTCATTATTAAGTACTTTTAGGGTTTGTACTTGGAGAGCTCAAAACTTGAGAGAGAAGATTGTGAGAAAACACTTGTGGGTAAATTTGATCTTGAAGCTTGTGATTCTCATTCTACTTGGATTTACTTGATCTTAATTCAATTGGGTAAGTGTTTAATTATATTTTCTCATGAAGTCACTTGACTTGTAAAACATGTACATATCTTGAGAATTCTTAACTTGACATTTTATCAAACACTTGGTGGGTATGTAATGCTTGCTCAAAATCATGCAATTCAAGAGTGAAATCATGTGAGAAAACTCAATGCAAATCAATCCACCAATATATTGTAAAACTCTCATGTAAGATACCTTGAAATCCATCATCAAATCTCATAATAGATAATAGTTTCATAGCCCAAAATATACATCATCTCAATAGACAAAACAAACTCATAGTATAAGCTTGAGATAGATAGACATGCATATCTAATCAACATTTCATAAAACCCCAACATATTTCATGCTTATAATCCCTAATAAAAGATACCAATGGATAATATAACTTGAAAATATGCAATTTTATAAGATTTGTAGATTCATAAAATCCCAACATATTTCATGCTTATAATCCAAAATAAAAGATACCTATAGATAATACAACTTGAAAATATGCAATTTTCATAGAATAGGAAGATTGGGCTCCATGGGTGAAAGGACCCAATGGATGAAACCCACATACCTTAAATTTGGGTTTTCTTGATGTAGACTTGAAAGAGACTTGAAGCTTGAATGGAGTTCTTGATATCCGGAATTAAGCTTGAGACACTTGAATGTGGATGAAATAATTAGTTAAGTCTTGGAGAGGGTTTTGAGGGAGTCTTGAGTGATATAGAGTTGAAAAATGGCTAATATAGGTGTTTTACGCATAGGTGGGCATGGGGCTGCGACCCCAAGGCCCTAGGGCCGCAAAGAAAAAGTCAGGGCAAAAACTGTACTGGTCAGCGTCAGGTCTGCGACGCGGGCCCATCGCGCAGAACTAAATTACACTGATCTACGCCCAGTCCGCGTTGCGGCCTGGTCGCGGATGCACACTAGATAAGAAAATTTTGCGAAAATTATTTTTCTCTATGGGTCCTCTAAAATCGGGGTTATACCTATTCCCCACTCAAATTTTCTCCCTGATCAAGAATATGAAGTTAAATTTTTGATATTACACACCGATTTTGAGATATATAAAATTACGATTATGGGCATTTTCAAAGCACATTTTTGAGGCGTTTCAATATAATTCCTTTAACTACCAAAAAAAAACTATAAATGATTACTAAATCATAAAAGAGTAGTTCTTTATTTAAATATACTTATCATGTTTGTACTTTATTTGATTTTAAACATATTAATTTAGATGTTAAATTTGATTTAAATTTGAAGTTGTCAAATCTAATTTTGGTTTACAAAAAGAAAAGAAAAGTAGTTTTAATCCAATTTACGTATATTTACATTATAATATTATTTTACTTTAAAATTAATCAAGTCAAAATTAATTAATTTTAGTAGATTACTAATTTTATTTTTCAAGTCACCGTAATATTATTGTTCTTTTGTCTAGATAAGAATGATTAAATAATTTTTTAACAAGTTACCTCTTTTATTATATTAATAAATCTCATAAAAATATTATATTGTGGGAAATTTGAGTTTTCACAAATGTTATATTTGTGAAAAATGTCAATAAAATAATTATTTTAATTACAAAAAGTGAACTATCAGATTGAACATATTTTTAATAAGTAACTTATTAGTTGTTACCAATTATATAAACAAAATAAATTTATTTATATACTAATTAAAATTGATAAAAATAATAAATTTATAATTATAATTTAAAATTTTAGATTATCAATCAACAGTGAAAAGAGAAAAAAATCTAAAATAAAACAAATATATATAAGCAAAAAAATGAATTGACATATAACTATATACATATATATACATACATATATATACATACATATATATACATATACATATATATACATACATATATATACATATATATATATACATACATACATACATACATACATACATATATATATATAGATTATAATTTAAAATTTTAGATTATCAACCAAGAATGAAAAGAAAAAAAATACTAAACTAAAATAAATATATATAGGTCAAAAATGAATTGACATATAACTATATGTATTACATACATAAAAAAAATTTAAAAAAAGAATCAAAAATTTAATTCTAAACAGAAAAGTTTGAAATACGCTCATAATTCGAGTCTATATGTTATCTTTTAATTATATTGACGTGAACACCTACTAAAAAGTTTCAATTTACCGATAAATAAAGGGTTTTAGGTTTGATATAGGGCTTATGAATTCTCAAAACAATGTAGTTTTTGGCCTAGGATACGTAAAAAGGACAAAAATGCCCTTCATTGAAGTTACCTGGTTGAATCCACGAAACCCCGATTACGTTCCGTGGACACAACCATGAGTCATAGTTTGAGTCATGTTGTTCTCCTTTTCCAATCTTTAGAGTCTAGTTTCCGGCCACCCAATCTACAAAACCTATCTATGGCTTGTGAATCAACCTACAAGTCATAGACCAACTCGTGGTATCCTCCCACACTTAGCCAATTTTTTCGTCCTTCAGGATTCCATCTATGAAGCGAAAGCATGGACCATAAATAGGACCATAAGTCATCCTATTGGTCGTGGTTTTATTTCTAGAAATCTCAATTTTCCATCATCTCAAGGCTTCAATCTACGATTCCTTTCTATGGTCCATTTTACTTTCCATGGCCGTATATGACCCTTATAAATCCCCTTCAACACTTAGCAAGTTTTCAAATTCTGAACCTCCCATCAACGAGCCTGGTCTACAACTCATGGATTTAACCACAAGCCGTGAATTGGGCTCGTGAATTTCCTTTGAACATTTCCAGTTCCATTTTTTCTACATTTCTTAACCTTTTAACTTACGGGTCCTTACAAATAAGACAATCTATGAGCACATGTAGTTTGCGACTTGAGGTTCCTACTAGGATTCCCTTAGGAAACACTTTGGACTTTCAGACCAAACTCTATCTCAAGCCCTCTCGACACTTTAGAATTCTAAACTTATCCACTCAAATCATTGATTCTCAAAATAAGATACTTGTTCTTAATGGTAACCTTATTCAATTATCGATAATCAATATAGATGTAAATTGAACCATCTTTTTTCCTATCAAACAACATAGGATCATCGCATGGTGAGATATTTGGCCTGATAAAACCTTTAGCCAGTAAATCTTTCAATTGGTTTTTTAACTCTTTAAGTTTTTTCAAGCTCATATGGTAAGGAGTAAATGGATATAAATAAATTTTCCTCTTATGAGGAATTATAATGATCCTCAAGGTCATTTTCTCTACTTCTTGATCTTTTCAATTTTAAAGCTTTTTTGTAGCAATCACAAGTCATTTATGACTTGCTGGCACTTATAGTTTGGTCGTCTGATTGTTCATTTGGTTTTTATGCATAAGGGCTCAAACTTCGTAAGGCCTTAATGATGTGTAAAAATATATTTTCGAGAGTTTTTGTCCAGGGTGCCCTACCAAAGAGCCCTTCATAGCTCATGGACCATTATCCGTGAAAGGGCTTATGGAATGTAACCCAGGACTCTAGTATGATATGAGAAGAGGATTTAGAACCTTGAGTTTGAGATAGAAGAAAGACTCAAGATTCCAAAAAGGTGACTTAGAACTCTAATATGACTATGAAAAGGGAGGACTTACGGCCATGAGGTAATCTAGGATTCTAACTTGGATTATGAATATGTGACCCAAGGCCTTAAGTTTGACTTAGAAGGGAACTCAAATTCCAAAAAGGTAACCTAAGCCCTAACATGAAATGAGATACTCTCATGAATAATGATGATGTTATGAGATCATGACAAGTTCAAGGTAATGACTTTAGTTAAAAGGTTTGATGTTTCATAATGACTTATGATGGCTTATGCTATGCATGATTATGTACATTTATATTACATTGTATGTCTTCATACTTAGTATATACAAAAGTACTAATGCATACTCTATGCCTACATTATATCACAATGTAGGTACAAGTGATCCTCTTTTCCACCCCCATGGCTAGATCCAAGTTATTAGACGATCCAGATTAGGTGAATCCTCATGCTCTGGGGATAAAGACTTCTATCCTTATTCTTATGTTATATTATGTATTAAGACAGTCTTTCTTTATATTGAGGGTGAGCCATGAGCTGTCTGAGCTCCCATCTATGATTATGAGNTATCAGACATGAAGCAAATTTCCATCTATGATTATGAGTTCGAGTCATTTGTTGGACCTATGTATTGATTTCAACTTTCAAACTTGTATACTTTCATGTCATGTTTATTTATATACTTTGATCTATGCTAAGTATTGCTTCCACTTATGTTATTCTACTGTTGTTTACCATGTATGCTTAATGTATGCTAAGAGGCTTGGGTGAGGTACCTTCAGATTCCTCATTCGCTGTGATACGACTAGGTCCTAGGCTTTGATCATGACAAACATGGTATCAAAGCTCTAATTTTTTGAAATGGTCATCGGAGTCTAACATACCACATCAGGTAGAGTCTTATTCATAGGTGTGAAGTGTCCCACATCTATTAGTAGGAGAAGGCAATTTAGGAAATATTTCACTTCTTTATGATTCATGTTGTTCCATAGAATGTGTCCTAAGGTTTCCTAACTCTAATAAATATTCTTTGTTTCCGTTATAGACGATGCCTCCAAGAAGAGCACCTCAGCCTAAAAAGGCTCCTGCTAATGAGGATTAAGCTTCTCAAGAGCCTATGGGAGAACTAGTCACTCATGTTGAGTTCTGAATTGCTTTTACTATGTCAGCGTAGGCTATGGCTAACCATGCAGGACAAGCTATAACTCCTCTTACTCTTGTGCCTAACCCAACTGCTAATGTGAGGGACTTTTCATGGATGAACCCTCCAGAATTTTATGGTTCCAAAGTTGATGAAGATGCTCAAGAGTTCATTGATAAGATATACAAAGTGTTGGCTATTATAGGGGTGTCTTTAGAAGAAAAGGCTTAATTGGCAGTGTATCAAATAAATGGAGTAGCCCAAGTGTGGTTCACTCAATGGGTAACCAAAAGAGTGGGTGAAGACAGAATTGGTTGGAAGAATTCAAATTTGTATTTCTGGATCGTTTCTTCCAATTTTAACCCTGTGAGTTAGTAATCAGGAAGCCTAGACATAAGTGCAAGCATTGGGTCTAGAATTGCGTCGACAAGGTTAGAATCCCGGAATCATACTTAATCTGATAATTTAGAACAAACCAGTTAACAGTAGTAGTTATAATTAGTTACTTAAATTTTCCATTCAATTTCTTCATCATTTTCAACAAGGACACACTTAACGCAATAACTTGGATTGTTAATTGATTTTGACTTAAATCCCTTGGGTTTGACATCCCGGTTCCTAATAAGGGCCACTATATTACTTATTAAGATCGCATACACTTGCTTGTACTGGGGAGCAACAACTGATGCTTAGACCCACATCATAAAAGTAGATGTTGAGTATAGTATGAGTATCGAAACAATAGGTACTCAATAGGAATCGTAGGCCGACTGAGCAGGAAAGATAAAAATAATATGAAAAAGAGGAATAAACCTACATTAGAGTCCAATGACTAGTCAAAGATAAAGGGAACAAGCTACCATACAAGCAAGAGAACTATAAGTGAAGAATTGCGCTAGCTATACGTAATTAGGCCTGCGTGAACCCAATCGGGACATAAAAGATCTATATCTACAAAACTAAGTAAAGAATCTACCATGCTAAAATTTGAGGAACCAAAATCAACCTAGAGAGAATTGAGAACTTGCCACATTGAGAACCAAGAAAGCAAAACAAATGCTGAACCATGAATACTTGAATCTAGGGACCCAAGTGAACTAGGTACCACGACTGAGATTACTGCTACCTAGATGCTCGTCAAATAATAAGGGAGGCCGAGGCTGAGGTCGAGACTACTATTACCTTTGTAATGAACCCTAGTTTAGGAGCCTTAAGTACAGGAAAATTGGCCAGAAAATGACCTCAAGTCTGGTTTTACAGCCCACAGGACTGACCCTTAAACATGAGACTTCAGGAAGAGAAAAAGTTTCCCTGTGTGGGGTAATGGACCAAGTGACGGCCCGTCGAAAGGGTCATGAGTGAGACTATCAGACATGAAGCAAATTTAAAGTTTGCTGGAAGGTGATCTATATGTTATCAGACGGCCTGTGAAATAGGATACGACTTGTAAGGAGTCTCGTGGAATAAGACCCAGAAAAGTAAGAAAATGGCTAAGTGTGGAAGGACTCTTGCGAGTCCAACCACGACCTATCAATGGTTACATGACCCATAAAAAGTGTTCGTGATTTTTGGTCCAACAAAGTTAATTTTTAGGAATTTCAAATGTGTTACCAAACAAAAAAGACCTATGGCCTATGATTTGACTTACAACCCATAAGCGAGGTTTCGTAGGTTGAATCCGGCAGTTTTACTAAGGAAAAGTTTTGTCATTTTCATCCTTTCTATTCCTAAAGTATGTCATTTTGGGGATGGGAAATGGACCCTTTCTCAGCCTTGAAGCCCTAATTCCCTCATTCTTAACTCTCAAAATTTCTAAGCCAAAGAGGGGTCTCAAGAACAAGCTAGGGCAAAGGCTAGGGTTCTAAGGTTTCTTCTTTAAATCTTCAAGTTTGTTTCCCCCAAGTTTCCCTAGGGTATATGAGTTGATTATGGGTATCCTTCCACCCATAAAGTTTCTTATTAAGTATTTTACCTTTTCTTTAAGTTCCTAAGTTAATGTGCATGCTTATATGATTTCATGATATTTATGTTACTAAATTCTATATATGATATCCTAAAACTATTTTACTAAGTATATATGCATATTTAAACCATTGATGATGGCTCCATGATAGGTCTTGATGTCGATAAAGGTTGGGCATTTTCGATGTTCCTTTAAAAGAGAAATTTCCTTATGACTTATGCGATTTAGGGTTGTTTCATAAAAAGCCTAGCGCACTTAGTTTTCAAGTAAAGTTTTATGATATATGATGATGATTAGGAGATTAAAGTTAAGTTTTAAGTAATGATTTGTCAAAGATATGACCATGTTGATAATTACCCTAAAAGTTATTTTAAAAATGTCCCAAAGATGAAAGGACAATTCTCACTTGGTGGTTTTTAATGTTAGAGCTACTCCTATAATCGCTCCTTATGATTGAAAGTTGTATTTTAAAGAATTTTGTGGAATGACTTAGCACCGAGTGGACTTAAGGTTGGGTTTTATCTCGTAGTTGAGGCATGACCCAATAAAGTTAAATCCAAAATATTCCTAACTATTTGCCACCATAGGAGCCTTTGTAGGCTAAGATAGTAGATCCATGTAGCCCATTTATGTTAATATGATGCATGCAAAGTTGACGGAGTTCCACCCAGCAAGTGGTCTACCCGTGCCAACATAGAGGGTTATGTTGAATTCCATGTAGTAGTTCACATGCTCTTAAATATCGATTAAGGTCTACTTCCACAAGTTATGATTCTATTATGTGCTTTCATTACATGTTATTTCTCATGCATATATTCTTATTCATATGAGTCATATTCCTTGTACATGCATAAGCTCACTTTATGTATCTTTCACTTTCTATGTACTTATATGTTATGTTTATGAATGATGGAATTATAATTTCATACATGCACTGCATCCACATACTTTGTACATTCTAATGTACTAATGCATATTTTGACTGCATGATTTAACCATGTAGGGATAGACACTCCTCCACTGGCTCGTGATTGGTACTCAAAGTTCAAGACTAGCTTTATTATCTGTGGTGAGACCTTAGTTCGAGACTCCTCCACTTTTTATTATATCATGAATCTTAATTTTATTTTGAGATGATGTATTTGTATCCCTTATGAGGTGTTTACTTTCTATGTTGCACTATTATGGATCTCTTTCTATTTGATGAAAACCGACCATTACCGGTTCATCTGTCGAATGTAGTTGGTATGCTTATGGACAAAATGAATGTCAGTCATTTCCACTACTTTTTAACATTGTTTCATTGTTAAAATAGCCCATATCCCCTTTCCCTTACTGTTTCGCAAATATTTTTCATTAAATGCTTATGAATGCTTAAGATAGCTTGGGTGAGGTGCCTTCAAGTATCTTATTCACCGTGTGATGACTAGTCCCCTAGGTTGGGTTGTTGCAAACTTGATATCAGAGTACGAGATTTTAAAATGTTCTGTGGATGTCCATGCATACCCTATCATAGAGTCTCATTCAAGGTTGTAAAGTGCACCACTATCTTGAGTTAGAGTGTATGAGACGGTTTAGGAATGTATTCCCTTTTTTCTTATTCATGTCGTGCCTTAGAGTTGAACAAGGTATTTGCTAACTACTAATAGGCTTTTGGTTATTTCTAGATCATGCTGCCACGAAGAGCTCCCCATTAACAAGGCACTCCAGAACAACTAGTTCCTCTACTTCAACGGGATGATGAATTGTCTTATGCGGAGTTTTGAGCCGCATTTACCCTATTGGCCCAAGCCTTGGCCAATCAAGCCAATTGGGAGATAGTCGTACCTCTCTAAGTGCCTATCTCGGTAGCCAGAGTACGTGACTTTATGTGGACCCATCAAAATTCCATGGATCAAAGATGGATATGGACCCTATTAACTTCATTGAGGAGGCGTTCCGGGTAGTTGCGGTGAAGGGCATTCTGTCGGAAGAAAAATTCAAGTTTGTGGCTTTCAAACTCAAAGGAGTTGCCAAGATTTGGTATAAACAATGGGCCGACGAGAGGGGCCAAGGAGCGGGTCTTATTGGTTAGGAGGAATTCAAATGTGCTTTCTCGGACTAGTTCTTTCCAATTTAGCTTAGAGAGGCAAAGGTTCAAAAGTTTATCAACTTGAAGCAAGGGTGAGTGTGAGGGAGTATGCCCTTAAATTAACAAAATTGTCAAAGTATGTTCCCTTTATGGTCGCAAATTTGAGGGCTCGAATGAGCAAGTGTATTTTTGGCATCTTCAAGTTAGTCTCCAAGGAATGTAAGATGGCCATATTGGTCAAAGATATAGATATTTTCTACTTGATGATGTATGTAGAGCAAATTGAAAAGGAGAAGCTTTGTGAGAGGGCAAGAGAGTTCAAAAAGGCTCGAGTTGAAAGTGAGAGTTACTCTCACTAAAGGGGCAGAGGTTACAAATTTTATAATGGCCAAAAGCAAAGTGGACAAGGATCCACCAACACTCCTCCTCCCAAAAGGACAAAGGTGTGGCTCTTAAGCCCCAAAGTCCAAATTGTCCTCAATGTGGAAGGCTTATAAAGGAGAATATCTAGCTGGGTCGAATACTTGCTTCACTTATGGAAAGCCCGACCACTATGCTAAGGATTGTAAGAGCGAAGGCACAAGACTTTAATGTCAAAAGGGTCAAGTCCAAGGTGCCCAAATGACCAATCAGTTCTATGCTATTCATGTCACCAAGAGGTGGAAGAAGCACCAGACGTAGTCATCAGTTTGTTAAAAGTTTTTATTATGATGTATATACACTTTTAGATCCGGGAGAAAAATTATCTTTTGTAACCCTGTTCCTTATTTGTAAGCTTCATGCATATCCCAAAGCCCTCAATGAGCCCTATGAGGTGAGTAACCCCATAGGTGAGTCCATCATAGTCCAAAGATTCTATTGAAGTTATCCCATTTCCATCTTACATAAAGTGATTCCATATGACTTAGTTGAGCTTTCTAGGGTAGACTTCAATGTGATTCTTAGGATGAATTGGTTGCATGCTTCCTGTACATCAATTGATTATAGAACCCATAGGATCAAATTCTAATTCCTTAATGAGACAATTCTTGAATGGGAGGGTAGTAACTCTTCATGTAGGGGTCGGTTCATTTCTTTCATAAAGGTCTGCAAAATAATTTCCAAAGGGTGCATCTACTATTTAGTAAGGGTCAAAGATATTTTTCCAAAGTTCCTTCTATTGAGTTGATCCCCATTGTAAATAAGTTTCCTGATGTCTTTTCGGATGAGTTACCGGGTGTTCCTTCCGAAAGGAAAATAAATGTTGGTATAGACCTCTTACCGGATATCCAACCTATCTCAATCCCTCCTTATAGAATGGATCCTGAGAGTTGAAGGAGATAATAGAGCAATTGAGGGATTTATTGGAGAAGAGTTTTATTAGATAGTCTCCATGGGGTACCACAATTTTATTTGTAAGGAAAAAGGATGGGTCGCTCCACATGTACATCGACTACTAAAAACTCAATAAGGTCACCTTCAAGAATAAGTATCCTCTTTCGAGAATAGATGATTTGTTTGATCAATTGCAAGGGGCTACTCATTTTCCCAAAGTTGAATTGAGATTCGGTTATCACCAATTGAGGGTGAGACAAAGTGATATTCCTAAGATAACATTCTGGACTAGGTATGGTCACTTTGAATTTGTGGTGATATCGTTTAGCCTTACTAATGCATTAGCAATGTTTATGTACCTCATGAATAAGCTGTTCAAACTATACCTTGACATGTTCATCGTGGTACTTATTGATGACATCCTTATCTACTCCCGACGTGAGCAAGAGCATATGGAACACTTGATGGTAGTATTGCAAACCCTGAGGGAGCAAAAGCTCTATGCAAAGATTGACAAATACGAGTTTTGGCTAGATGAGGTTACCTTCCTTGGGCATGTGGTATCTAGTGAGGACATCAAGGTTAATCCTAAGAAGACTAAAGCAGTGAGAAGCTGGCCAAGACCAATGTCTCCCACTAACATAAGGATTTTTTTGGGCCTAGTCGGTTACTATAAAAGCTTTGTGTAAGACTTCTCCACTACTTCAGCCCCACTTACCAAGTTGACTCAAAAGATAGCTAAGTTTGTATGGACAGATGAATGTGAGGGGAGTTTCCAAACTTTAATTGATCAATTGATTTCAGCCCCCCATATTGCCATTGCTAGAAGGGAATGATGGGTTCATCGTGTAATGTGATGTATCAAGGATTGGGTTGGGTCATGTGCTAATGCAAAATAGTAAAGTGATCTCCTATGCTTCAAGCTAGTTGAAAGTGCACAAGCAGAATTACCCGACTCATGATCTTGAGCTTGCAGCGATAGTGTTTGCCTTAAAGATTTGGCAACATTACTTGCATGGAGTTCATGTGGACGTCTTCGTTGATCACAAGAGTCTCCAACATATGTTCACCTAAGAGGATCTCAATTTGAGGCAACAGAGGTGGTTAGAGCTACTCTAAGACTATGATATGAGTGTGAATTATCATCCCGAAAAGGCCAATGTTGTAACAGACACCCTTAGTAGAATTTCCATGGGTAGTGTGTTTCATATTGAAGATGATGGAAAAAGGGAGTTAGCCAAGGATGTTTATAGGTTGGCTAGACAAGCAGTGAATTTGAATGAGTCCGTAAGTGATGGTGCAATGGTTCTTCATGGGTCTGCATCTTCTTTTGTTGAGTAGGTTATGGCTAAGCAAGACTTTGATCCCACCTTGGTTGAGTTGAAAGCCTTAGTGAAAGATGGAAAGATTGTAGTTTTCTCATGAGGGGGAGATGGTGTACTCCGATATTAATGGAGTTTGTGCGTCCCCAATGATGGTGAGTTGAAAAAGTTGATCATTCAAGAAGCCCATAACTCTTCATATTCCATTCATCCTGACACTACAAGGAATGTATAGGGACTTTAGGGAGATTTATTGGTGGAATGGAATGAAGAAGGATATTGCTCAATTTGTGTCTGAGTGTGCTATTTGCTAATAGGTCAAGGTTGAACACCAAAGGTCGGGTGGCCTAGCACAAGACATTGATATTCCTACTTGGAAGTGGTAAGAGATCAACATGGACTTCGTAGTTTGTTTGCCGAATACCAAAAACTATTTTGACTCTATGTGGGTGATAGTTGATTGCATGACAAAGTTAGCTCATTTCTTATTGGTCAAGACTACCTTCAGTGCCGAGGATTATGCTCGTTTTTATATTCGAGAGTTTGTGAGGTTACATATGATCCCATTTTCCATCAATTCAAATCGTGGAGTCCAATTTTATTTCTCACTTTTGGAAGTCCTTTCAAAGGGGACTTGGCACTAGGGTGAAGTTGAGTATTGCTTTTCATCCCCAAATCGATGGGTAAGCCGAAAGGACTATTTAGATGTTGGAAGACATGTTGAGAGCCTGTGTGTTGGTGTTTAAGGGGAGTTGGGATGAACATTTTCCACTTATCAAGTTTGCCTACAACAATAACTTTTATGTAAGTATTGGGATGGCATCATTTGAGGCGTTATATGATAGACAGTGTAGATCACCCATCGGGTGGTTCGAAGTCGGTGAGGTGAAATTAATAGGACCCAAAGTTCCATTAAGGCTGACTGGCACCCATTACCGACAAGGCTTGGGAGAACTAACATATAACCATGCATTTACAATGAACATTATAAGGGGTTTCTATATTCAACATGCATTCAAGAAGGTAAACAATAATAATAAGCCAAAAGGGAATGTATATGTCTAGGTCGTTGGAGCCAAAATGTCTAAAGTACGAGATATGACCACACTTTCCTTTACATTACCTACAAAGCCTCTAGATAAGGAAGTATCTAATAAGGGTCAGGACAGGCCCCCCTTGACTAACTATAAAATATAAAAATATAAGCTCTAGACACACATAAAGCCTCAAAGCAACCTGGAGCTCGGTAACAACAACTGGATATCCTGTGCTCCTACCGGGGAGATCTACTAGTGCTTATACCTGCAACATGAAATGCAGGTCCCCCGTATGGGACGTCAATACGAGATAATGTACTAAATATGCAAGGTAGGAAATATTATATATTAAGCAAGAACTCAAATGAAATCATACACTGGTGTAAGGATAGGAGACCACCTTTAGTCACACTGTGGAATCATGCACTTTATGTTCTTTTTATTACTTTACCTTTACTATATAATCTATGCACAATATTTAATACAAATGACTAGTTGATCAGTGACAAATCTATATGGGGATTGGCCCATGCTAGGCTTTTCCTTTCATCCCTGAGCTTCCCCCCGTAATGGGTTCGGCCTCTGTTAGGTGATTCTTCCACCCCTAGGGCTACCACCATCAATAAGCAACTTACTTTACTTTATCTTTCAATTACTTTTGAGATGATTCTTTTGGTGGTCATAATATTTGAACTGTAGGACTGTAGATATAACATATGACATGTAACTAATCATAAAAGACAATACCATAATGAAAGGAGTAGATAACACAAGTAATGAAATGCGTAGGAGATAAAACAACACATGAACTTTGTTTAACAGAAAGAACTCGTGTATCTTGGTATTGAAGTATGTATGCAGATTTGCAAATGACTATGTATGGGAGCATATGTACATATGGAGGAGTGGAGACATGGTTCTTAGTTATATCAGAATTGGTAAGTGCCTTTATGTGCCAAGGAAGGATCTAGGTTTCATGCCAAATAATACGAAATTAAGTAGCCTTACATACCTCGTTGTACGACCTCGGTATTACCTCAAAATAACCTTCCTTTCCTCCAAGTTTTTATCTACAATACTGTAGGTGAAAAAACTAGTGTTAGCAGCCAATAGATACATCTTGCCAGCCCAATCTTATAAAAGAAAACAACACACGGGCAGCAAGCGTGCAATTATCAACCCGAGCGTATTTTTTCAACCTTTCCGCCTCGAATCGTATTTTCTAGTACACATTCTCATAAATATATCATCTGCAGCCTGCTTTAGTTCCATAATAGTCTCACAACAACCCACAAAGTACAATACATAACAATTCTACACAACATACAAATAGGTAGCATAACATTACATCCCTTTGCTACATTTCGGCCTCGATAATCCCAAACCTATTTCAACTTTAACCAAACTATACCCAATATTTTTACACATAAAACTAGTCTTAAAATGTTCTACGAATAGTCCCAAAGTAAGTGGAACTCGTGAAACAACAATCCGTGATCATCAGCCCATAAATTTTTTCTAAGAATACAATTAAAATATCCTATAATAAGTCATTTTTGTGGACTGTAACAGTGCTGGAGCAGCATGGTTACATCATTACCAAACTAAACCTTGTTAAAAACCTAAGTCTTACTTCATAATACATCTAACCAAGAAGAGAAAAGTCTCTTAATAAACAAGAAAAGCGTACAACAATCCTTAGACCATATGCTGTCCAAAATTCCAGCACAAGTAAGATTAGCTTATTTCTCTTGTTTATCATAAACAAACTATACTAAGTATAAAAATATCTTTGCTTACCTTTAACCTCAAGTCTTAGGTCTGCTTTAGGAACCCTTGTGAGGTTGTAAGGAACCCTTCCGGTAACCTAGAAATGCAAATTTTTTGTCCAAGTTGAAATGGCTTTAGGGAGCTGCTTTTAAGCCCTTTTAAAGGGACAAGTTAGGCCAAATATTTCTTGGATTTTTAAACACATCTTAACAAGATAGTGAAGTAGAAGCTTGGCCCTTTCATTTGGGCCTAAATGGGTTTTAATTGGTTGGGCCTTGGCTGCCTATTTTTCCTCTTTTCCCTTCATTAATTTGGGCCCAAATCGTCAAGTGGGTCATGGGCCCTTTTTATTATTCATCTTAGGATGTAAATGTTGTCCATTTATGATGCTAAAACATAGGCTAAAGTTACACGCTTAATACAAACTTTATTCATAATCAGACTTGGATAGATTTGGCGTCGGGCCTCGTCTCCGTCTAGCTAGCAAATTTAAGCTAAGAAAGTAGGTGACTCACCTACTAGCTTCCTAAGTCCTACAAGCATCTCACTTCTTTCACTTTTTTTAAGGTCATGATCTCTTCAATTCGACTTAAAACTTATATACACTTGACCCTCTTAAGCATTAGACATACATATCATCTTCTAATTTAAGATTCAAGCACTTTTAAATATTGATGCTAATTTAACCAAGCCATATCATGTTTCAATTGCATAGAACTAGTGCATGTAAGATTTGGGGTGTTACATCCTCCCTCCTTAAGAACATTTATCCTCGAATGTTAGCATAATTAGATAGCTTAACCATGTTCAAACTTGTACTTGAACAAACTTTTGACAACAAAACAGGCACTCGAACACACATATCTACTAATGCCCCAACTTTTCAAGTTGCACTTCCTCTTCAGCTTCAAATAAGTAAGGGTATTTTAATTTCATCGCATACTCAGCCTCCCATGTTATCTCTTCTGCTTGTTGATTCCTCTAAAGTACTTTTACTGAAGCTATTTCTTTATTTCTTAGCTTCTCAACTTGACGATCTAGAATAGCAATAGGTAACTCTTCATAGATGAGATCTTCTGCAACCTGCACCTCTTCAATAGGAGTGATACGGGATGGGTCACCTATGTATTTTCGAAGCATTGTAAAATACCCAATACCTTACTGAGAATTTCAGTCCTCTTCTTCTAGCACCTGCATATGATTTGTGATGACTTTGGGCTATTTCTGGTCGTTGTTGTATTACCCTAACTTTTTCTATTGCTTGTTGCACTAAATCTGGCCCAAGAAAGGCGGTTAACTTAGTTTAGGCCCAAATCATCAAGTGGGTTGTGATGTACTTGGGCCCTTTTATTATTCATTTTAGGCTGTAAATATTGTCCATTTATGTGCTAAAACATAGGCTAAAGTCACACCCTTAACACAAACTTTATTCATTATCAGACTTGGATAGATTCGGCATCGGGGCTCGTCTCCGTCTAGCTAAAAAATTTAGGCTAAGCAAGTAGGTGACTCACCTGCTAGCTTCCTAAGTCCTACAAACACCTCACTTCTTAAAGCTTATATACACTCACTCGGGATAAACATTAGATGTACACATAGTCCTCTAATATGGAAATCAAGCACTTTTAAAAATGATTGCTAATTTGGCCAAGCCATATCATGTTCTATTTGCTTAGAACTACCAGACTTGGTGATGAATGCTATGGAGAAAATTACAAGCATAAGGGAAAAAATTCAAATAGCCCAAAGCCGACAAAAGTCCTACTCCGATGTGAGAAGAAGGGAACTTGAGTTCTAAGTTGGTGATTAGGTCTACTTGAAGGTATCTCCGATGAAAGGTGTAATCCAATTCAGTAAGAAAGGAAAGTTGAGCTTTAGGTATATAGGGCCCTATAAGGTGGTGAGAAGAGTAGGAAAAGTGGCATATGAGTCGGATCTACCTAACGAGTTGCATTTGATTCATTCAGTCCTCCATGTGTCGATGTTGAGAAAATTCATAAGTGATCCAAGTTCCAGAGTTCCTTTGCATAATGTGAACATTGATGAGGATTTGAGTTATGAAGAGGTATCGGTTGAAATTTTAGATCGACAAGTGAAAAAGCTAAGCAACAAAGAAGTTTCATCTGCTAAAGTGCTTTGGAGCAACCAACAAGTTGAGGGTGCTACATGGGAAATGGAAGCGGATATAATGAAACGTTATCCATATCTATTCCACTCTACTCAAGCCTAAGGTATTAAGAAATTCTTCCTAAAACCTCTAATTCCATACATTTTAATTTTTCATGATATATGCTTCTTTTTTTTATGTTTATGGACTATTTTGAGACATTTTTTAAGTATGAAATTTGAAACATTTGAGAAATGATGTTTAACTTGCATTTTTGCATGCATACTGGGTTATTTGCTGCTAGTTTACTTCGTAGTGCTTGCCTTTATGTACATTAGGGGATGAATGTTCCCAAGGGGGAGATATTGTAATAACCCCTAGTTTAGGAGCCTTGAGTGCAGGAAAGTTGCTAGAAAATGACCTCAAGTCTAGTTTACGAGGGCAACTTATGGCCTATAGGACTGACCCTTAAACATAAGACTTCATGAATGAGAAAAGTTTTCAAGTATGGGGTAACCCAGGGACCAAGTAACGACCCATAGAAAGGGTCATGAATGAGACTATCAGACATGAAGAAAATTTTGAGTTTGCTGGAAGGTGACCTATGTGTTATCAGATGGCTCGTGAAACAGGATAGATCCATAAGGAGTCTCGTAGAATAAGACCCAAAAAAGTAAGAAAAATGGCTAAGTATGGAAGGACTCTATGAGTCCAACCATGACCCGTAGATGGTCACATGGCCCGTAATAAGTTTTCATGGTTTTGGGTCCAGCAAAGTCAGTGTTCATGAATTTCAGATGTGTTACCAGACGAAAGGGACCTACAACCCATAAGTAGGGTTTCATACGTTGAATTCGACAGTTTTAATAAGGGGTAGTTTTGTCATTTTTATCCTTTATATTCCTAAACTATATCATTTTGGGGATAGGAAAGGGATCCTTTATTAGCCTTTAAGCCCTAATTCCCTCATTTAATCCCTTATTCTTCACTCTCAAAATTTCTAAGGCAGAAAGGGCTCTCAAGAACAAGCTAGGGCAAATGCTAGGGTTCCAAAAGTTCCTTATTAAGTATTTTACCTTTTCTTTAAGTTCCTTAAGTTAGTGTGCATGCTTATGATGATTTCATGATATATATGTTATTAAATGCTATTTATGATATCCTACAACTATTTTACTAAGTAAATATGCATGTTTGAACTATTGATGATGGCTCCATGATGGATCTCGACGTCGATAAAGGATGGCAATTTTCTATGTTCCTTGAAAAAAGATATTTCCTTATGACTTATCCGATTTATGATTGTTCCACTTAAAAATCCTAACCCACCTAGTTTAATTTTATAATATATGATGATGATTAGGTCATTAAAGTTAAGTTTTAAGTAATGATTTGTCAAAGATATGAGCATGTTGATAATTTTCCTAAAAGATGTTTTAGAAAGGTCCTCAAGATGGAAGGACAATTATCACTTGCTGGTTCTTAATTTTTGAGCTACTCTAATGATTGCTACTTATGATTCTAAGTTGTATTTTAAAAAATTCTGTGGGATGACTTAATACCGAGTGGACTTGAGGTTGGGTTTTATCCCATTTGTTGGGACATGACCCATTAAAATTAAATTTCAATGTCCCTAACTATGTGCTACCATATGAGCTCTTGTAGGCTAGGCTAGTGGATCCATGTAGGTTGTTTACATTAATATGATGTATGTAAAGTTGACGGAGTTTCGTTCGGCAAGTTGTCTCCCCATGCCAATGTAGGGGATTATGTTGGATTCCACACATGGTCTTAAATGTCGATTAAGGTCTACTCCTACAAGTTATGATTCTATGATGTGCTTTCATCACATGTTATTTCTCATGCATATATGCTTATTCATATTGAGCCATATTCTTTATACATGCTTAAGCTCACTTTATATATCTTTTACTGTATATGTACTTATATGTTATGTTTATGAATGATGGAATTACAATTTCATACATGCATTGCATCTCATATGCTTTGTACATTCCAACATACTAACACATATTTTGCCTACATGATTTAACCATATAGGGACATGCACTCCTCCACCAAGTCATGGTTAGTATTCAGCATTCACGACTAGCTTTATTATTTATGGTGAACCCTTAGTTCGGGACTCCTCCACTTTTCATTCTATCATGTATTTTAGTTTTATTTTGAGATGATGTATTTGTAATCATTTTGAGGCATTTACTTTCTATGTTGCACTATTATAGATTTCTTTCTATTTGATGGGGACTGACCATTACAGTCCCGTCCGTTGATGATGTAGTTGGTATGCTTATGGACAAAATTAGTGTTAGCCATTTCCACCACTTTTAATGTTGCTTCATTGCTAAAATGGCCTATAGGTCCTTTCCCTTAGTCTTCCGCAAATTATTTTCATTAAATGCCTATGAATGCTTAAGATGACTTGGGTGAGATGCCTTCGGGTATCTCATTCGCCTTGTGATAACAGGTTGGGCCGCTACAAACTGGTTGCTTGCCGAATTATATGGGATGCCGAGGCTAGGACTACTGCTACCCGAATGCTCACCTAATTTATATAGGAGGCCGAGGCTGAGATTACTGCTACTCTGAGGCTTGTCTGATTTATATGGAGGTTGGGGCCCAGACTGCTACTATTAGATGTTCGCCTGATTCATGTGAGAGGCCGAGGCTAAGACTACTACTACCCGAGTGCTCGCCCGAAACTAGCTAGAGGTATGAAACTTGCTTTCTTTCCATTTGTATGACAACAATTGTTGAAAACCGTCTCTCAAAATGAACAGGACTAAAGCAAACTTCTTATTATCAACTAAAATTGGGGCTGATATGACATGGGTCCTAACCTTACGAACATATCCATCGAGTCATACTACCTTACCCATCGAACAGAGTCGATATAAGCATCGAGTCATATTGCTTTATGTTAGAACCCGCATTTCGTGTATTGGAGCAATTAGGAAACTTGGGACCAAAATTGGCATTAATTAAAAATTAAAAGATTTGAGTTTTCTGGCCGTGTTGGGTTTCAATTTTCAGATTATGATTTTATCAGTTCCATCAGCTCCGAAATGTCTAATCTAGTCTATGAGAACTTGCAGAACTTCATTTGGAGTTATAATGAAGATTTTGGATCATAAGTTGCATTTTTGGTCGTTACCGGAGTCGAAGTTTGACTTTGATCAACATTTGAGGTTTGGAAGCTTGATTTGGAATTCTGACAATTTCAGCAGTTTCGTATGGGCGACCTAGCGCTAGAAACGACTTGGAATCCAGAACTAGTTTAAATAATTTTTATCAGGTTTTGGGGTCAAGGAGGCCTCAAGTGTAAATTTTGATATTCCCATTGGATCCGAAACGTCAATTTTTGGCTAAGAGGACCTTTTGTTCAGTCCTGAGGCTTTTGGTTAATTTGATCTACCGGTAGCGCCCGAGATTGAAAGTGGGGCCTATATTGGCATAAAACGATCTCCGTTGGAAATTTCAACTGCAGCATTGCATCTGGAATACCATTTTCGATAAGATTGTATATATGGATCGTACGTTTTCAACTTTGGATGAGGCCAGAACATCGAAATTACGTTTGAGCAGTGGAGGTGAATAGTAAGGCGGTGCCATGTGGCCCGATAGGGAGTTGCCACGTGGCAGAAACACTGTTCTTCAGTGTTTAAAAACAGCAGAAAATGTTTTGAACTTCATACATTCCTCCAATGTTCAATTTCATTTTTTGATAAAATTTTCAGACGATTTTGTCCTTTCACCCGAATTAAGTGATTTTAGTGTTGTTGGATTCGTTATTTAATGATGATACTATATTTGAATAAATTTTGGTATATTGGAGTGGTGATGTAATTGTTACAAATTAATTTAGAAATTATTACATAATTAATTAAAGTTGGATAAATATTAGAATAGCATTGTTGGAATGGCCCTCAATATTGTTGGTATGGATTTGGGTTAATATTTGATTGTATAAGCATTGGTATTAACGTGAAAGGGGAGCTGTTGAATCAAATTTATTGATGTTGT
>DF360225.1:118016-128411 GCA_000787875.1 Solanum virginianum | reverse complement strand
TATCAGATCGTGGGGCACAATTCCTACACACGTTTGAAGGTCCTTCCAAAGGGGTCTTGGTACTAGAATTAAGCTTTCTACAGCCTTCCACCCTCAAATGGATGGTCAAGTTGAAAGAATCATTCAAACCCTTGAGGATATGCTTAGCACATGTATGTTGGAGCTTAAAGGTATTTGGAATGATCATCTTCTATTGATTGAGTTTGCCTACAACAATAGCTATCATTCTAACATTGGTATGGCTCTATTTGAGGCTCTCTATGGGAGACCTTGTAGATAACCGATTGGTAGGTTTGAGGTTACTGAGGTAGCATTTTTGGGACTAGATATTGTTATGGAAGCTCTTGAGAAGGGTATAATGATTAGAGAAAGTTTAAAGATGGCCCAAAGTCGTCAAAAGTCTTATGCCGACGTGAGGAGAAGGGATCTTGAGTTTAAGGTTGGTGATTGGGTCTACTTGAAGGTGTCACCCATGAAGGGTGTGGTCCATTTTGGTAAGATGGCCAAGGTGAGCCCAAGATATTTGTGTCCTTATAGGGTGATGAGAAAGGTTGGCAAGGTAGCTTATGAGTTGGAATTTCCTAAGGAAATAGATTTGATTCATTTGGTGTTTCATGTGTCTATGTTGAGGAAATGTATGGGTGATCCAAATGCCATTGTGCCTCTTGATGTTGTGGTGTTGCTGAAGATAATTTGACCTATTAAGAGGTTCCGGCTCGGATCTTGGGTAGGCAAGTGAAGGAATTAAGAAACAAATAGGTCACTTCAGTTCTGGTCCTTTGGAGGAATCAACAAGTTGAAAGTGCTACTTGGGAGGCCAAAGCGGACATGCAAAAGTGATATCGTTACCTTTTCCATCCCACTCAAGCCTAAGGTATTTATCTAAGTTCTTTATATGATCTCAAGTCTTAAGTTCAGCCCTCATGTCATTGCATATGTTTATGTTTAAATTGACTAAGTTCATGATGATTTTACACTTATGATGAGAATTTTTTAGATGATGTTTAAGTGCATTATTGCATCCTTATGTGGGCTGAAATTGTCATGCTTATGTCTCTCATATACGTTTCTTTGACATTCGAGGACAAATGTTCTCAGGATGTTTAAGTGCATTGTTGTACCTTTCTGTGGGATTAAATTTGTCATGTTTATGTCTCTCATATACGTCTCTTTGACATTCAGGGATGAATGTTCCCAAGGGGAAGATATTGTAACAACCCCATAAAGTGCCCAAAAATGTGCCTCAAAAGTGCCCCAAATCGTAATTTTCATAAATCTCAAAATCCATACGTGATATCCATAATCCGACTTCAGATTCTTGTTCAGAGGATTATTTTGAGTGGAAAATAAGTCTAAACCCGATTTAAAAGCAAACGATTAGCAATTTTGATTTTCAAAAAATGCAAATTCTAGTAAGGTTGACATGCCCCTGGCACAACACAGCCAGGGCGCACAGATGAAAAAATCCTAATTCTGCGATAGGTCAGCAACACAAACCTATGTATTTTTCCTGCCAAGTTAATTTTATGCGGTCCAAGACTTTTGGGTCTTGCACCAAAGTGTTCCCAAACATGAAAATACCTATACTTAACCATATTTCACCCTCATATCATTCTAAACATTCCACAATACTCATTCAAACACTTAGCCAAATATTTTACTCCCAAACTCAAGTGCCAAACCCTCTCCAAATCTAAGGATTTCCTCTCAAGCTTCAAGTCTCCATCTCCAATCTTTATCAAGTTCATCTCCAAAGCTAAGGTATGTGAATTTCATTCATGAGTTCCTTTCACCCATGATACCCAAGATCTTTTTACTCAAAATTGCATGATTTAAAGTTGATTTATTCATGGGTCATATCTACTATGAAAATCACTGCACACTATATTGGGGTTTATGAAATTATGACCGTTTTACTATATTTGGAGCGATGAACCTAAGATCTATTATGAAAATTGATGAAGGACCTTAATGTATATTCTTTGAGGGAGTTACCAACTATCTATTGATGGCTTCACACTGATTTTTTTCTAGCATGATTTCACTCTTAAATTGCATGATTTTGTACTAGCATTACATACCCTCTAAGTGTTTAATAAAATGTGTGGTTATGGATTCTTGAGGAATTGAAGTTTCGATGTATGTCGTATGAGTTGGATGACTATATAATGATGAAATAATGATGAAATGATGATGGAATGATGATGAACAGAAATGAATGTGTATGATGATGGAAGGAGTGTATATATATATACATATGAGATATTATCTCTATATACTGTTGGGGATGACCAAGCCTAGCTCGGGGGGTTGTATGCCCGGGTAACCTATCGAGGAGTTAGTACCTTGGGTAGTGAATTGAGTAAAATCCTAGTTTCCAAATTCTAATTGAGTTAATTCTTCTTCAATTGAGTATTATATAATTATGTATTGAAGTTATTATTTTATTATTGAAATTATTGTTTGTGGTTACATTTCCATGAACCCTAGTTTAGTTACTGATCATTTGTTCCCCATGCATTATGATATGTTGAGATTCATAATTTTCATGCATTAAATAAAGTATTTGATTTAAATCAAGGTTATGTATGTTTTTGAGTAAAGATGATGATTTTTGTGCATTGATGAACAGAATGATTTGAACTAGTATTATATATATATCTTAAAAAGTTTTTAAAGAGCATTAACATTGATTTTAAAGGAGTATATATGGGTTTTGAGTGGCACGTTGTTTTGAGAAGAGTGTATTGATGAGATAATGCACGTTTTGATGAGCTTGAGTAAATTGAGGATGAGGAGTACATGTTTTCGTACATGCATAAGATGAGTATTTCCTGTGTTATATATGCTAAGTATGAGTTCTATGTGATTTAATTAACTGTATGAGTTAGAGTCTTGCTGGGAGTTAGTTTGAGTCTTGAGTTGCATTGCATGAATGATGATCCTGAATTATTGAGTTGTTGAGAAATTGAGTTGAGCTATTGAGAATTGAGTTGACTTGATTGAGATGAGTCAAAGAGATGACTTTGAGTTAATTTCTATGAACAAATTTAAGTTTTCAAAGGAGTATTGAGCACCGAGTTAGGTGAGAAAAACTCCCTAGAACTACATTACCAGGGTAGGATAGTCGTGCAGTTAACTCTGGCGGCTCACATCCCAATAGATAGACATTCTCTTTGGATCCGAGAGGGAGTAGAGGTTCACATACTTTACTGTGACAAGTTTAGGACGGGTGTGGCAACGACGTCTTCTTATTATGCATCACCAAAACTCATGGTGGTGGAGAGTTATGTCGGTTAGAGAAACTTCCGAACAACACTTGAGTAAACATATCATGATATTCAAACTAAGTTACATAAAAACATTAAGTCAAAGTTTAAAGCATGATTTCAAACATTAAACTTGCATATTCACTGAGTCAAGTCATGAGTTTAATGACTTGAGTTCTGAGTTGAGTTTACTGAGTTGAGTCGAGCATTGTATGTTTACTTTAACCATTCTTTACATACAAAAATATTCCATGTACTGACGCCCATTTAGGCCTGCATCATTTCATGATGCAGAGGCAGATATTAAAGGACATCAGCAGACGCACCGTTGAAGTTCAGATTTGCAATTCTAGAGATGGTGAGCCCTTCTTACCTTAAGAGGAGCCTCTTTTTTTTCTTTCATTGAGTATTTTATTTTCCTTGTGTTGGATAGACATGACCTATCATGGTACCATCTAGATGTAGAGGCAGAGGCTTCATAGACATTGAGTAGAAGATGTGGAGTATTATTCCTTTTCCAACTTTTGGTTTTTTGGAAATTTGTTTTTATATAAAGACTAGGTTATTTAATTACTTTATAGTCTTTTCTATAAGCTTTTTTGTTCTGCTGTCGGTTATGATGTGATGATGAGGCCAAGTTATTTGCTGGGGGACTAGCAATAGTCTCTAAGTGCCGGCCGCACTAAGGGTAGCTTCCCAGGGTGTGACAAAGTTCTCATTGTTAATTTGTATTTTATGTAGTGCTGCTTTTGGATTTTAGAGATTGGAGTGTGCTCTTGATTTTTAGAGTTATCGATTTTCATCTATTTTGGCTAGGCTAGTCTTTATGTTATATTCAAAGGCGGCCTGTATTGACATTGTAGTTGTAAAAATATTGTACTCGTATTTTGATTAGATACTTGAATACTGACTGATGTCAGGTCTGGAGAATGATTCCTTATATTGTATTTCAGTTGATTCTTCTTTCCTTAGTTTCTTACTTCTTGTTGTTACTTTCAATGTGATTACCCGTTGCCTATTATTACGAGCTATGGATTAGACTTACCTTTAAGT
Source organism: Solanum virginianum (assembly GCA_000787875.1). NCBI lineage: Eukaryota > Viridiplantae > Streptophyta > Magnoliopsida > Solanales > Solanaceae > Solanum > Solanum virginianum. The sequence continues at coordinate 124,089 of DF360225.1, read as the reverse complement.
AGATTGTAGAAGGTGTCATCATGATGTGAGAAATTGGATCATGACATGACTTCTGTCGATAATTCTCCCTGGGATTTTATTAATGAGGATGAGGAGTACATGTTCTTGTATATGCATAAGATGAGTATTTCCTATGTTATATGTGCTAAGTATGAATTCTATGTGATTTAATTAACCATATGAGTTGGAGTCTTGCTGGGAGTTAGTTTAAGTCTTAAGTTGTATTGCATGAATGACGATCCTGAATTATTGAGTTATTGAGAAAATGAGTTGAGCTATTGAGAACTGAGTTGAATTGATTGAGATGAGTCAAAGAGATGACTTTGAGTTAATTTCTATGAGCAAATTTTAGTCTTTGAAGGAGTATTGAACACCCAGTTGGGTGACAGAAACTATCTAGAACTACATTGCTAGGGAACTCTAGCGGCTCACATCCCAATAGATAGACATTCTCATTAGATCTAAGAGAGAGGAGAGGTTGATATCCTTTACTATGGCAAGTTTAGGATGGGTGTGGCAATGATATCTTTTCATTGTGCATCACCAAAACTCATGGTGGTAAAGAGTTATGTCGGTTAGAGAAACTTCCAATTAACAGTTGAGTAAACATATCATGATATTCAAACTAAGTTACATAAAAACATTAATTCAAGCACTGTTGAAATTCAGATTCACAAATCCAGAGATGGTGAGCCCTTCTTACCTTAAGAGGAGCCTTTATTTCACTGAGTATTTTATTTTCCTTGAGTTGGGTGGCCATGGCCTGTCATGGTACCATCTAGATGTTAGAAGTAGAGGCTTCATACACATTGAGTAGAAGATGTGGAGTATTATTCCTTTTCCAAATTTTACTTTTTTGAAAATTTCTTTTTATATAAAGACTAGGTTATTTAATTACTTTACAGTCTTTTCTATAAGCATTTTTCTTCCATTGTCTAGTATGATGTGACGATGAGGCCAAGTGATTCGCTCGGGGACTAGCAATAGTCTCTGAGTGCCGGCTACTCTAAGGGTACCCTCCCAGGGTTTGATAGAGTTCTCATTGTTGATTTGTATTTCATGTAGTGCTGCTTTTGGATTTTAGAGATTGGAGTGTGCTCTTGGTTTTTGGAGTTATCAATTTTCATCTATTTTTGCTAGATGTTATATTCAAAGACGGCCTGTATTGACATTGTAGTTGTAAAAATCTTGTATTCATATTTTGCTTAGATGCTTGAATACTGACAGATGTTAGGTCTGGAGGATGATTCCTTATATTATATTTGAATTGATTCTTCTTTCCTTTCATTGTTAGCTTGTTGCTTCTTGTTGTTACTTTCAGTGTGATTACTCGTTGCCCATTATTACGAGCTATGGATGAGACTTACCACTAAGTGGATTGTAGTAGGTGTCATCATGTTGTAATAAATTTGATCATGACATGACTTCTTTCGATAATTCTCCATGGGATTGTATTATAATAGCCTTCTACAAACTCATTGTAAAACAACGAATTATGATTCATTCACTAGCAATACTCGTTATATTGTGTTCTTAAGCTTTGTTACTAGTTGTACTGATTAATATCATTATTCAAGCTTACTTAAGTGAAGTTCATAGTTGGTGACATTGGATCTCAGGGTCATTCTATTTACTTAATCTATTATTTTTCTTATCTATATTTGTCATTTTTAATCATGCAAGTTATAGTATACAAACCTCGTGTTTTTGTTCATTTTAATTTACATGTTCTGAAGCCACATTTATAAATCATTGGATAAGTTATTTTGACCTAAAATATTCATTACTCATTACTTATTTCCTATTTTTAATATCAAATTGATAAATTTCAATTGAAAATTTTCACATTTTATTCCTGAACTAATGTTTTATAAAAATGATGATTATGAGTTGATTTTAATTTTTTTAAAATGATTTACACTAATGGGTTCCCAACATCTTAAGAAACACTTTATGCAAAACTTTTCAGATTTCAATCCCATTTTTCAGTCATTTTGCCCATATTCCTAAAATTTCTTGATTTTCGCATGGCAGACATGAAAGTTAATGATGAATCATTATTTCAATACCGTATGGTGTTTCAGATACTAATTAGAAGGAAAAGGCTCAAGTATTGGATTAATTTCTTGATTTTATCGAGGCAAGTGATTCCTAAACCTTGTTGAGTTTGTTGAACCATGTATTCTTCTTTTTTTGTGTATTGGAGAGTAATGAGGGTTCGAAAATGAATGAATTAATCATGAAGTGACTTAATAAAGGTGATGAAGTAATAAATGGCTATATGATAGAATGTGATAAGTTGACTTATGATTTGGTATATAATTGATGATGTTGCTTTGAGTATTGTGAAGTGTTGGTTGGTGATTGTAACACCTTGAAAATTTCTAAACTAAGATTCAGACTTTTCTCTTATGTGTATGGGATCATACGGTAATTCTGACCTTGAATATAGGTATTAAAGTCTATTCTATAGTAGTATGATAGAGTTGAAACCAATAAAGATCACAAAAAATTCTTTAACAGAAAGTTGAGATGAAACTTTCCTTACCGATTGAGTTTTGATATGAAATTTTATGAAATTGGATTATCCAATAACTTCAAGGTTGTGAATCTATGTAAATCTCCTTTCCTAATTATTTGAATTGTGTTGTATGTAGTTTGAGGTCATAAGGGACACCCAAGGCCAAGTCAAGTTCAAAACTTTTGCATTGGCTGAGTTTCGGTATTAGTTCATAGAAGGTTCAACTTCAAATGGACATATCTTTCAGCATATAATGAGTTAGGTGACCTATAATATATCAAATTAAAGATCTTTGAATTAGTTTTCAAACTCGTCTTTTTCACCTTAATTGGAGTTCGTAATAAGAAGTTATGACCATTTTACTAAAATATGTCTGAACTATCAAATTCCGTGATCTATCAAATTTGACCCCCGAAATGTTTTAGAAAGGATGAAAAACTGTAAAAAAAAATAAAAAAATAAAGAAAGGTGGCCAGGGGTCCCCATTTAGCATACTGCCAAATGGTTCATCCATAGGGTCCCTATACTGCCATTTTGGTCATCAAAACTCATCAAGATGTCATTTTTTCAATTTTAATGATTATTTGACTTTTCCATTATTTTTTAATTTTTCCCTAATTAACTTTCCTAAGCCTGTCATATAATCTAATAACCTCCCAAAAATGCATAAATCCCTGAAAATATTAAAATTTAACGTTTAAAGTTCTCCCAAAGATGAGGCTAGGTTTCTTCATCTTTAAGTGCAAACTAAAGGTTTCTTCAAGAGATTTTTCTCTTTCAGATATGTAAGGCTAAACTAAACCACAATATTGTTCTTCCATGTGTCCCATTGATGGCAATAGAAAGATTGTGAAAGTATTGAGTCTTTATGCATGTTTTTTGAAGGTTTTCTTGTAAACTATATATTCTATGTGTTTTTGCATGCTTGATGATCATTATGAACTTGATTTACTGAACAAATATTTTTACATATGTTATTTCATAAATCCTAATTATTATTTAATAAACAATTGCATGAATGAACCTAAGGGTTGAGTCTAGAGCCTCAACAATATGATTGTGATTGTGATTGTGATTGAGCATGATGATGATGTTGATAGAACTTGATGATCTTGAGAGTATTCATGATTGAAATTTTTACATATGTTATTTCATAAATCCTAATTATTATTTAATAAACGATTGCATGAATGAACCTAAGGGTTGAGTCTAGAGCCTCAACAATATGATTGTGATTGTGATTGAGCATGATGATGATGTTGATAGAACTTGATGATCTTGAGAGTATTCATGATTGAAGTCAAATGATTGGTCTAACTTGATAGTCCTCTTAACAATTGTCTAAACCCTCTTGAAAGATGTTATTGAGAATTGATTGGATAGTTGATTAGCTAAAAAACTCGAATGTGATAGAATTAATGAATTTAGAAGAGTCTTTATGAGACTTGTTGATTGGATTTATGATTATTTATGAGCATTAAGTCTTAAGAGAAGTATCGAGCACCAACTTGATTGAGAGTAAGTCCAACTTAAACTCAATAACTATGTCGCCAAACTTAGGAGAGGATTGAAACCATTAAGTCAAATGTTCCTCTTGATAGGTCACTAAAACAATAGAGGATTTGATTGAATGGATGTATGATGGATCGATTCGTTCTTTACCCTGACAAAGTATTGAACGGTTGTGGCAAATTAATGGGATTATTATACGATTATTGACTCTTAATTGATTGTTATCGGATAAAAAAACTTTCATATAGGTCTTGATAGTACTCTGATTGGATTAGATTGGATTGGATATGATTGGTCTCTATCTAAATTGTATTCTTACTTTAGACTTTTGGACCATCCCAATTGAGTTCCTTATCTTTTAATTTAAGTTATCTGAGTTGATGTTATTCTACTTTTATCTTTTTCATTTTGCCATTTTACATACTCATATATTTTACATACTGACGTCCATTTGGGTCTGCATTAATTTATGATGCAGAGACAAGTATTAGGGATCATCAACAGGCATATCGTTGAGGATCTATTCACATTCAGCTGACTGGGAGACCTCCTTGCTTTCGAAGAATTTTCATATTAGTATCATCTAGCTATTAGAGTTTAGATTTGTTTTATTTGATTTGAGGTAACCCTAAACCTATCACCGGCACCATCTATGTAGTAGTGATAGAGGCTTCATAGATTAGATTATTGAGTTATTGATTTGATAGAGTTTTGGCTAATTTCTTTCTTGCTAGTCTTGTGATTTTATTGGTTGGCCTATGGCCTTTGTCTATGTCATATTTGGGAGGACTATTGTACCTAGAGGATACATGTTTAGAAAACTCAAGTTAAATAAATATGTGCCATCGTAGGTTTGAGTATACAACCTTACGGAACACTTCATATGGCCCTAAGAGGCATTGTTTAGTGGATACACATAGATATGATATGGCTATACACTCTAAAAATGTATAGGGCTGCCCGTCCGACTAAGATTATAAGTTGGACATCATGAGCTCACATGGTGTAAGACAATTATAAGAAATTCCCTAGTTATACATCTTCTTATGATATGCTTTTCACTTATTCTAGTAATTATAAGCTTTATTTTATGTATATGTTTATGCAAGATTATTAAAATAAACTCTTCTCCTTATATTCTTTTGAAAGAAGATTTTAAATGTTATTTGGACATGAACTCCAACTTATTTTTCTTTCAATTATCTCACTATATATATGATTTTTGGAAACCTTATTTCGCTATCCTCATTATGCTATTTCATGATTATGCTTACATGTCTTACTTACTCAATACATTCTAATACTGACATATATTTTTCTCTATATTGCATCCTTTATAATGTAGGTTCTAGCGCTCGTTCTCTAACTTATAGCTAGTGGGTTGCAACGATTCTAATCAATAGATAGTGAGTCTTCATTCCTCAAGGGCTAATATTTTGAGTTCAGAGTTTGAATTATTTTTACCAGTTGTTTAGGGTAGCTTAGGGATTTGCCTCAGCTGCTCCTTAGTATTGGTTTATAATAAATTTATAAACTAATAACTATTATCTAATAAGTATTAAGTATTAAGTATTAACTACTAACAATAACTATAATAAGTAATTTGGTTGTAATAATCTTCTTAGTGCTTTAAGAGAAACAATTAATTAACAGCTATTAATAATAAGTAATGCAATAACTATTAAGTGATATTGTAATAATAATCTTTCAAACACTTTAAGAGAACTAATAAATTATTGACTAATAAAAGAATTGATAGTTGATGATAGAGATTTGAAAATTTGATATTGAATTAAGAACTTGAGATGAGAAACTTGAAATTGAATATTGAATTCTTTAAAGATGAAATAGTAGAGAAATTGAGAGAATATGGTAGAAATATGAAGAAGGGAGGAGGTATTTGTATACTAATGGGGAAAAGTTTTTCTAAAAGTTAAAATTTTTAAAAAAAGTATAAATTCATATTTTAAATTTTTTAGCAGTTGGCTGGCTCCACAATAGTTAAAAATAATGACAAGATCAGATGTAATGAATTTAGAA
>DF360225.1:92695-114200 GCA_000787875.1 Solanum virginianum | reverse complement strand
TACTAACGTTGACTATCGAAGAAAGTTCATCCAGTTTCAGTTCCTAGGAGAACCAGTATTGGAATGGTCAGGTAATATTGTACTGCTGAGGGGTAGGTTTACTTTATTTTCCTTGTCAAGCATAATATACGATAACTAAGTTGTTCATTGATAGATGCAATATTATAGAAGCTGAAAAATCACAAGGTTAATATGACATTCGAGGATGAATGTTCTTAAGGGGGGGAGGATGTTAGAACCCGTATTGTGGTGTATTAGAACCATTACGAAATTTGGGACCAATGTTGCAATTTTTGGAAAATTCGAGACTTAAGTGTATTTTTGAAAAGTTTGAGAACTCAAGTTGGAATATTTCATAGAGGTGTGTGTATAAACTTATATATATATATATATATACACATATAGACATCTGCAAATATCTAGAACAATTATCTTCTTATCAAAAAAAATCAAAAGTTATTTAATAAAGTTGGGTCCACGCAAATTGTATTTTAATTTGATTGGAGCAAGTGTAAGGGGTGGTTCAAGGAAGTGTAAATAAATATATACATATATACATTATCTCTTCATGAGAACAAGAAGACCAACACTTAGTTTCTTTCACAAAATGTTTTGTTAAAGACTCAAAAATCTAGAACAAGTTATAAGGGTGGCCCACTTAAATCTAGTCACAAATCTAGTGGCACAGGTGAGGGAGGTGGGCCAAACTTTGGTCTATATATATGTATATATCAAGTGCAAGAGTAGTTTAGTTCCTACACTTAGAGATTTCAAAAAGAAAAAATCTCCAAGAATAATAGAGAGGAGCTACGGGTTACTACAATAGCACCCAACAAAAATTGTGATTTTTGATCTTTCAATTATTTTCATGCTACAAGCCTCGTATATTGGACCCCCCAAGTAGCTTAGAGGCGTTGGTTGGTCGAGAAAACACTTTGTTTGGTGAATGGGGCGATTTGAATTCCTTAGAGGGGTTTATAAGGTATGTTGATTTTATCTTGTTTTAGTTAAATTTAAAGCTTGTATGTGTGTTTGGGGTGTATTAAATTGAAAGAAAACCTTGAAAGTTAGCTTGTTAAAATGAATTATGAGCTTGGAAGTTGTATTCGAAATTGGGGGATGAGTATGTATATCAATTTATAATGTTTTAAATCTATGTGATTGTGTTTAATTGGCATAAAAATGATCCTTGTGGGATTAAAGAAGTTATAAAAATTGTTTGTATATATACATAAAGAGTTGGTCTCCTTTTTTCGCAATGTAGCAATAAAATGTGACGTTATAATTGTAGAATTCAGGTTTCAATCAATCATGAGTGGGTTCAGTTACTACAAACAACTTGTGGGCTACTGCCTGTCCCTACTGTTCACCAAGGTCTGTACTCCCTATTTTGTGCTATGGGTTCAAACTTAATGCAAGTCAGAAATCAAGAAAAAAAGGAAAACAGAGAAATATAAGTATCCCTTCAGTGATGATGTTAATCCAGATTATGTTGAAGATAGCAAGAATACGTCCCCTTCTGAGGCTATTGGGACTTGTGTGCTGATCATCCCATCTAGAGATTCTGTGCTTAAAGCATGCATAATCACTTGTGGTTTAATAGGTCTTCTAGGTGTTGCAATTAGAGAGGTCTCTCACATTGCATTAGCTGGAGGATTACCAATTATTGACTCTTCTCTCGAAATACCATTGACTTTCCAGATGTGGCATCTTGAGTTGATTACTGGATTGGTGATACTAATATCCTCTTGTCAGTACTTATTGCTGAAGATATGGCCCGATTTTGCTGATTCTAGTAAAGCAGCAAATAGTCAGGTCTTGAGTTCACTTGAACCTTTGGATTACATAGTGGTATCACTTCTTCCAGGAATTAGTGAGAAGCTTCTTTTTTCGTGGTGCACTCCTACCACGTTTTGGCATCAATTAGCAGAGTGTTGTGGCAGTTGCCTTCATATTTGGGATATTACACTTGGGCAGTGGTCGGAAGTACTCCTTTATTATGTGGGCCACATTTGTTGGAATTGCATCTGGTTATGCTACAATTTTATCATCAACTGTTCTTGTGCCAATGGTTGCTCATGCTGTAAGTAACCTAGTAGGAGGCATCATATGGCGCTACACATCAAAACCGTCAAAATAGATTGCATGCACGAACAAATGCTAAGTAGCCTGCTGTAACTGCAATATAGAGATATTGGACGTGCAGAAGAGTAAGTCAGATTGGCTTGACGTTTGAGATAGTTTGATGAAGAAAGAGAGGTATGTAAAGCATTTTGATCCTACGGCATGACTTAGTTATAATTACTAATGTTGTAAGGTTGAAAGGTTTCCTTCCCTTTTCACTTTGGGCTTAACTAGGTCCTTTGTTCCTTCTCGATATCTTTGAAAGAAATTAGTCCTATCTTGACTCATATGAACTTAAAGATTGTAAGTTGTGAAAGTATGAAAAGTTTGACAAGTCTGAAATAATATATGTTCCTAGCACTATGAAAAAGATAAACAATCCGTAACTTTGACATAAAGCCCAAATTGTCGTAAAAGCTATTTTACAATGTTTATAATAGTTTGTAAGATCTCTTCCTTGAAACTTTGACAATTCTAAAGAATTTAGAATAATAATGATTAATAATGTGTTATTTTCGAACAAGAATGTTTTACTACTCCTTTGAGAATATTGACAAGAAATATCTTTATGCAAGTTTCAGTAACTTTGTCATAAATCAAAAAGTAAACATTAATTCAATTCAAAATATGAATATTTTGCTTATGTTTGAAACCTATGGTAATGATTTTTATTGCATATGAATCTCACGACTCTACTCGTGCCTATTATAAACTCATTCACTCAGTTCCCGAGCCGGTTGTAATCATGCATAATATACTATATATATATATTATGAAGTTAGCCGGATACGACAGGGTCGGCTCGGCCCAAGGGTCGGCTTCGCTTAGTTTGGTGACGAGGTGAGATTGGGCCTTTGGTTTGGTGGCTTCATGCCACATTTGCTATATGACTTGTGAGTGCAGCGGTCTTCCCTGGCTCACTTATCTTACGTTTGTGATTTGTGTCAGAGACTTTAGAAGGTTTGAACTTTCTGGTGTGATGCTGTGGTATGGCGCGAGTTTGGAGGTAGCCATCATTCCGGTCCATTAGGCATCAGTTTGATATTTTGAAAAGGACAAAAGAAATATTCCTTTGACATTTGCATATGAGTTTGACCTTTTATACCTCTGTTTAGACTATTACTCTCGTTTACAGTTTGTACTTTCTGCTTTACATATTCGGTACGTATTTCATACAGACCCCCTTTGCTTCGGGGGCTGCATTTCATGCCCGCAGGTACAGACACGCAGAGTAGCGAGCCACCAGCTTAGGATCCCTATCCACCGTTTGAAGAGCTCCTTTCGCTTCGAAGCAACTTTTGGTATACTTATACTTATTTTCTCTAGTTTACATTTATGTACATATTCGAGGATATGACGGGCCCCTTGTCCCGTCCTATGATTCAGTCTGTTTGTATAGAGGTATGTGGACCGGGTGCTAGTCATGCCCCATAGGTTGGGTCGTGACAATTAGAAATTAGCCTAGACCATTAAACCTGTCGGACATTAGGAGTTTCTTGGGATCAATAGGCTATTACGATGGTTTGTAAATGAGTTCTCTTCTATTGCTTTCCCTATGACAAACTTGACTCAAAAGAAGGCTAGGTTTGTGTGGACTGATGAATGTGAGAGGAGCTTCCAAACCTTGATAGATAAGCTTGTGTCCGCTACTATATTGTCACTATCGGATGGGCTTGAGAGATTTGTGATGTATTGTGATGCTTTTAGAGTTGGTTTGGGTTGTGTGCTAATGCAAAATGGTAAGGTGATAGCCTATGCTTCTAGGCAACTCAAAGTGCACAAAAAGAACTACCTTACTTATGAACTTGAATTGGTCGCCATAGTATTTGCTTTGCAAATTTGGCAACATTATTTGTATGGGGTGCATGTTGATCTACCATACTCATGATCTTGAATTGGCTGCCGTAGTATTTGCTTTGAAAATTTAGAGTCATTATTTCTATGGGGTGCATGTTGATGTGTTCACTGATCATAAGAGCCTCCAATATGTCTTCACTCAAAAGATCTCAACTTAAGGCAAAGAAGGTGGCTAGAACTTCTTAAAGATTATGATATGAGTGTGCATTATCATCCGGGTAAGGTAAATATGGTGGTGGATGCCTTGAATAGGGTATCTATAGGTAGCCTAGCTCATGTTAATGGTGGTGATAAGGAGATGGCTAGGGAAGTGCATCGATTGGCTAGATTGGGGGTTAGGTTGGAGGAGGTTGGTAATGGTGATGTTGTTGTTGTGGATGGTTCTAAGTCTTCTTTGGTTGATGAGGTGATGGCAAAACAAGATCTTGATCCCTCCTTGTTAGAATTGAAGGCCTTGGTGAAAGAGGGCAAGGTGGAGGTTTTCTCCCAAGGGAGTGATGGGGCCCTTAGGCACCAAGATAGGTTGTGTATACCGTGTGCTGATGTCTTGATAGAAAAGATCCTTGATGAGTCCCATAACTCTTCTTATTCTATCCACCCCGGTTGCACCAAAATATATAGAGATTTGAGAGAGGTGTATTGCTGGGGAGGCATGAAAAGGGAAATTGCCAAATTCATTTCTGCTGTAATAGTTGTCAACAAGTCAAAGTCAAGCATCAAAGGCCGGGTGGCCTAACCCAAGACATAGAGATACTGATCAATAAAATTCGAAAAAATCCATATTTGTAAAATAAAGAAAGGGGAAATTCGTTTATGGTAAAAAAATTATTCCTACTTGGATGTGGGAGGTGATTAATATGGATTTTGTGGTTGGGTTGCCCAAGACTAGAAAAGGTTTCGATTCCATTTGGGTTATGGTTGATAGGATGACAAAATTGGCTCACTTCCTACCGGTTAAGATTATATATGGGACTGAAGATTATGCAAGGTTATACATCCATGACTTGGTGAGGTCGCATAGGATTCCTTTGTCCATTATATCAGATCATGGTGCTCAATTTACCTCGCCTTTTTGGATGTCCTTCCAAAGGGGTCTTGGTACAAGAGTTAAGCTTTCTAAGGCCTTCCACCCTCAAATGGATGGCCAAGCCAAAAGGACCTATCCAAACCTTTGAGGATATGCTTAGAGCATGTGTGTTAGAGCTTAAAGGTAGTTGGGATGATCATCTTTCACTAATTAAGTTTGCCTACAATAATAGCTATTATTCTTGCATAGGTATGACTCCTTTTGAGGCTCTCTATGCTAGACATTATAGATCATCGGTGGGGTAGTTTGAGGTTGGTGAGCTGGACTTCTTACGACCAGATCTGGTTATGGAGGCTCTTGAGAAGGTTAAGATGATTAGAGAAAGGTTGAAGATGGCCCAAGGTTACGTTTGTGATTTGTGTCGGAGGCTCTTGAGAAGGTTAAGATGATTAGAGAAAGGTTGAAGATGGCCCAAGGTTGTCAAAAGTTTTATGCTGATATGAGGAGAAGGGAGCTTTAATTCAAAGTTGATGATAGGGTCTTTTTGAAGGTGTCACCCATTAAGGATGTAGCTTGCTTTGGTAAGAAAGGGAAGCTAAGCCCAAGATATGTGGGTCGTTATAGGGTGATGAGAAGGGTTGGCAAGGTAGCTTATGAGTTGGAATTGCCAAGGGAAATGGATTTGGTTCATCCGGTGTTTCATGTGTCTATGTTGAGGAAATATGTGGGTGATCCGAATGCTATTATGCCTCTTGATGTTGTGGGTGTGGTTGAAGATAGCCTGACATATGAAGAGGTTTTGGTTCAGATTTTTGATAGGCAAGTGAAGAGATTGAGAAACAAAGAGCTGGCTTCCGTTAAGGTCCTTTGGAGGAATCAACAAGTTGAGAGTGCTACTTGGGAGGCCGAAGTGGACATGCAAAATCAATATCCTTACCTGGGGGCCTTGTCCCGTCCTATGATTCATTTTTTTTGTATTGAGGTATGTGGACTCCTGTAAGTGTGGGACATGTCAGTTTGTATGTTATGTACGGATTCGATGTATGTTGGCGGTTTAGCCGCAGCGGTGACCTTGTCAGCCCTCATGTCATTGCATATGTTCGGGTTTAGATTGACAAGTTCATGATGATTTTACACTTATGATGAGATTTTTAAAATGGCATTTAAGTGCATTGTTGCATCTCTATGTGGGCTAAAATTTTCATGTTTTTTTCTTTCAAATACATTTCTTTGACTTTTGGAGATAAATGTTCCCAAGGGAAAAATATTGTAACGACCCCAAAAAGTGCCTGAAAATGCCAGAATCAACCTGCGATGGTACCGTGATTAGCAATCGGTCCAAGGCTTTTGGGGCTTGGGCCTAAGTATTTCCAAATGTGAAAATACCTATACTTAGCCATTTTTCACCATCATATCATTCTAAACATTTTCCAATACTCATTCAAACACTTAGCCAAATATTTTACTCCCAAACTCAAGTCTTAAAACCTTTTTCGGATCTTTAGGATTGCACTCAACCTTCAAGTCTCCATCTTCAATCTTCATCAAGTCTATCTCCAAAGCTAAGGTATGTGAGTTTCTTTTATGGGTTCCTTTCACCCATGATACTCAAGCTTCCTTTCACTTAAATTTGCATGATTTAAACACGATTTACTCATGAGTGTTATTTAATATGAATATCACTGCAACTTATGTTGGGGTTTATGAAATTGTGACTGTTTTACCGTGTTTTGCTTGATGTATATTGCTTAAGGGTGTTAACAAGTATCTATTAATGGTTTTACATAGGATTTTTTAGCATGATTACACTCTTGAATTTCATGATATTACACTAGCACTACACGCTTTCTAAGTGTTTGATAAAATCTCCGGTTATGGGTTCTTAAGAAATTAAAGGTCCAATGCATGTCTTATGAGTTGAATGAAAATATGATGATGAAATGACTTTATGTATACGATAATCTCTATATAGTGTTGGAATGTGACCATGCCCCACTTGGGGATTGTGCACCGAGTAACCTTGTCAAGGGGTTCGTACCCTGATAACCTATACTTCGGCACCATGGGTGGTAGGGTACGACTATCTATGAACCTTGTTGGAGGTTTTTGCCCATTAACCTATCGGGGGGTTTGTATTTTGGCAGCACAGGTGGAAGGGTGCGACGATCCACCAACCTAGTGATGGGGTTTTTACCTCAATCAGCAAGGGTGGTAGGGTGTGATGATCGACCAATAGTTTAATGGTCTCTTCTTACACATATGTTATGTCCTATGTAAGCATGTTTTACTTAAACATTAATCATACATGTCATATTGTTACTATGCTAGCTATTGTTTATCTCTATGCATTTTGACTATGGTGCCTATCTCCTGTTGCATTGCATCCTATATACTTAGTACATTCAAACGTACTAATGCATAATCTATGCATACATGATGTCACCATGTAGGAATCGGAGCACCACTTGATCATCCTCCTCCTCCACGTGGCTTGTTTGATTGCCCTACAAGCTTGTTGGTGAGTCTTTCATTTTAGGGACGTTGCTTATGATCTCTTGCTATGTATTAAGACTGTATCACTTTTTGTTATGTATTAACTATGAGGGTGAGCCTGGTTGCTTATCTTGGACCCCGCTCTTATCTATGTAGTAGCGGTGTTGATGGACATGTTATGTATCTATGTTTGAGCCTCGACTCTCTTTGATTTTCTTGATGTTACGATATGGATGTTTACCCTTAGTCCCAATTTCCCTTGTTTATGCTTTCCTATTGTTGTCATTTTAATTGCTTCTGTGACCAAGAATGTGTAATGATATGCTACGAGGCTTGGTTGGGGTCCCTTAGGGTCCCCCATTTGCCTGTCACGTCTAGGCCCTAGCCTTGGGACGTGACATCTACACATAAGAGTAAACTTTGATTCTTTGAATTGAGGCACCAAATTTGCATTTCACGAGAGACATATCTTTAATACAATTTATTGAGAACTTACAGAGTACAATTTGTTTTTTGCAACCTAGAGGAGAAAATAATGTGGAAGTAAGAATGTAGTTACAGTTTAGGGAAACACATAATTTCTTCAACAATTAAAAATTCTTAAATATAAGAAAACCTTCTCTGTAAGTGTTCTCTTTGTCGTCTTTTTATTTGATCTCCCATTGCCGTGTTTATTCTATAATCTTGCCATCTCTTGAGTTCCCATTGCAGTGTACAATTAATCAGGAGGCGCAACTCCAAGCGATAGGTTTTGCATCCATGATGAAGGTAACCTTATCTCTAAGTGTTCTCTTTGTCGTCTCTGTAATTGGTGTGCCACTCAATCAGGTACAATTCTATGCAATTAATCAGGAGGCACAAATCCATCTTTAGGGTGATGAGTTTCACATCCACGGTGAAGAAAATCTTCTCTGTAAGTGTTCTCTTTGTCGTCTCTGTAATTGGTGTGCCACTCAATCAGGTACAATTCTATGCAATTAATCAGGAGGCACAAATCCATCTTTAGGGTGATGAGTTTCACATCCACGGTGAAGAAAATCTTCTCTGTAAGTGTTCTCTTTGTCATCTCCATAAGGGATGTGCCCATTCAGTTGGATAAAATTCTGTGTAAATGTTCTTTTTTTATCGTGTAGAGTAATTAAGAGAGGCAAGCGGCTAGTTTTCTCGTCAATAAAGGCGGCATATCACTAAATCTTATTTTGAGGGGAAAATCCTAGACTTTATGCGGAGGTCCAAAAGGGGTGCCAAGGGTGAAAGGGAAGGGTAGAATTGTAAATCTATAAGGAAAAAACGTTTGATGGATTCTGGTGGTGCCACGTAAGCGAGCTACCAATCCTCTTATATATATATAATATGTCAAGTTTGATCGTTATCTAAGTTTAATTCAATTGATTAACATTTTAAAACTCGAATCGGATAGAATATATCAAATTCAATATTTTTCCCCTATCCAAATAGAATAGGTGGATCCTCACGCAAATATCACTTGTCAATTTACAAGTCCCTCTCAAGATAAAAAAAAA
Source organism: Solanum virginianum (assembly GCA_000787875.1). Lineage (NCBI taxonomy): Eukaryota > Viridiplantae > Streptophyta > Magnoliopsida > Solanales > Solanaceae > Solanum > Solanum virginianum. The sequence continues at coordinate 105,176 of DF360225.1, read as the reverse complement.
ATTCCTCTCATATTTGTTAGTAGAGTTATGAGATGTTCATGTGTTTAAATTATTTTTGAAAGTTGGGATCTTATGACTGAGGGACTCTTTATTTAGTAAATAGTATAGTACTAATTCTTGTGTTTCTTTTAATTTGTATACTATGCTTTTTGTATTCGCCATAAAATATTAATTAAATATTTATTTAATTTAAAATAATTCTTATTAACTGATATTAGTATACATTGAAAATATTAATTTGACTACTAGTACTTTAAGAAGTGTAGAAATTAAAAGACTATCAAAACCTTGTTTAGTCAAGCTCTCATGAAACCAAAAATATTTGTTTTATAAAATTAAAGATATTTGACCAAGATTTTATAGTGTAACATGACATGATCAGAGACAGTTACAAAAAATTAATTTTATGGGTTATCTTATAAGATTGTTAGTATTGGTCAAACCATATATTTTCAACACATACATAATATTAATTTTATTTTTTTTGTAGATTTTCTCACATAAATTTGTAATCCATATTAAACTTATTAGATTTGAGTGGACCTGAGACCATAGCATTCTTAAGTTCTTTGGATATGATACTAGCCAGTTCATACCCACACTCAAATCAAAATCATCATTTGATTGTGACGAAGTTATTTCAACTGACATAGTAAGCTCTACACCATCCATAATATCATTATTTCTATAGATTATTTGATATAGTGGATATGTAGAGATAACAATCATAAGAGAAAGATCATTTTTATTTGGAACTATTGTCCTACTACTTTTATCTTTAAGACTTGTTAGGGCAATACCAAAATTTGTTAATTTCATATTTTATTCATACTATTAAAAGAGCTCATACATTATATTATATTATATTACATATAAGGACATTGAGTCTCCCCAAACTTCAAACCTAAAAAACATTTAAAACTAACTTTTGCTTACTCTAAAACTAGAACACAATACACTATAAGAAAATAGGCTATTAGCTACTAATTTTAGCTAGATAACTCAAATTTCAAGTTAATTACATCATTGCCATCAGATTTTGCTAGGAATGTTTTCATGTAGCTAATTTGTGTCTGTAGGTCAATGCTTGTTCTCTTGTGTAGTGATATAGATGCCCTTTTTTACTTAGACTTGGGGGTTATTCCCCCCAGCAGAAGATAGGTTTATAGAAGGAAAAGGGCGAGGTGACTTTGGCCTTTGAATATTGTTGTTTTTATTGTTACTTATTTCCTGGACAAATGAGTTGCTGCTAGATGCTTCACCTCGATGGTATCTCTCAAAATTTTTATTGGAGTCTTTGGTAAAAGTTGGACCACCAGAAGGGTAATAATTAGGATAATGAAAAGGCATTGATGAAGACCCAACTTGACAATTGTTGTTATAAGCAAGTATGTTATTATTGATCTTAGGAGGACTTGTTGTTTCCTCTTAGGAGTAAAGGTGACAGTTTGAATGTCATTGATGCTAGGGCGACGATGATCCACTGGAGTCTGACTGTTCTGTCGACAGAAATAATTTTGAGCATGACTAGCTACTTGAGTTGGTGTCTTTGAAATAACATAGTACCTTGAGATGCTCTTCCAATCTCCTTTCCCAAATTTGTTCAGGCCCATAAGGAACAACCTATATATATCATGCCACGTGGTTCAAAATTATTGAAAAAGGAGTACATTGAAATTAAATTTATAACAAAAAATTAATTGTTCAAAGTGTTTGTGTTTGTATGCATCGATCAACAAGCTAAAGTCAGTTTTACATGTTGTAGCAGGTGAGTTTAAAATTTTATTACAAGATTAATCGAAAATGAAGATTAGACTTTCGCTATATATCAAAATTGAAAGTATTAGTGATATCAACAAGCATACAATAGAAGTAAACCAAATCAATCGCAAAACAACATAAAAAATTCTTGATGAATTTTTTCTAATTAATATACATATATCTATATTATCAATATTTTTTTTAAGAACAAAAGTGAATAGATCAAGTGTGTGTGTGGACGAAAGGGGGAGTAATAAAACAACTCAAATGAATTAAAACCTCACCATGTAAGAAGCAAAACAATGAAACTCAAAACTAAAAATAAAAATTAAATCTAACATGCAAAAAAAAATGAAAATATGTGTGAAAACATAAAAATAATGTTTTTGAAATAGTTGTGTATGTAAAAAATAGTCATAATATTTTCTAAAAAATAAAATTAAAAAGAGAGAGAATTTTATTTAATTACTGGTTCTCTCCTTCAGTCCATAGAATTCCCCTCCGCCGGCGATGTGAATGACTATTTTCGACTCGAGGCAGCATGCCATTGAGTGATGAGTTATCTTCCCCTGTCACTTCGTGATGTTGCTGATGATCATCATCATGATGATAATCAGCAGCAATAACAACAACATCATTGTTATTTGTAGAATTTGCCATTTTAACGTATTTGAAGAGGGTGACATACTGATTTTTTATTTCCTCCAGGGACTTATGGGGAAATTTTGAAGCAAAAAATTTAATAAAAGTTTGAGAACCTGGATTATTGTTCCTAGAAAAAGCATTTTCAAAATATTGTTTCTCTTCAGGAGTCCATCGATCTGCTTGTGCAAGAAACTCACAATTATTATGAATGATGCACCAAATTGATGAAGTGTGGGCTCCTGAGGATTCGAACTTTGAAGAAATTCAGCCTTGTCCATTTTTTTGGGAGTGGGGTGGGGGATAACTGGTGTGTACTTCAGTGGCTTAGAGAGTCATATAGTAGTATCTTTTATAGTTGAAAAAATGGTTTAAAGAATAAAAAATTAATGCATGATGATGAGAAGATTACTTTTATTTATCAACTTTGAATGGATTCTTTTATAATTAAATGAAATAAACTTTTATTTTCTGTTGATTAAATTAGGCAAAGTGTTTATGATATATTGAGGGTCTACATTGTAAATATTTTATGTTAAAATGTATTAATTCCTTTTTCTCTTCTTTAATTAATTACTTCTTCTACTTCAACAAAGAAAAGAAAATTAATCATGAAAGTAAATTACAAACTACTATTTGAGTTTGACCTATAATATCATGTCCAATAGTGCCAAAAAAAATTGTCTAGCAAGTTTAAACTAAAGCAGGTCAAATGCAGATAATTTGTACTGCCTCCTTGAAAGTATCTCTTAAAATTTATTATATTTTTACTTTCTTTGAATGTCATTTATTGTCCTCCAAATGAAGATAATTTGTAGTTGATGATTTTTCACCTGTCAACTACTTGCAGTACATATGTTAGTAGTACAGGTTTATTATCAAGTTTATTTACAAAATTATATTTAATTTTAAAAGTCTCTGCTCATTCAAGGGAAAATTATTTGTACATCTCAATTTTGTTTAAATATTGAAATTATTTTCTCAACTTTTCACGATGTTATTTCTCCTCTCTATTTGTTATTTTATTTTTTAAAAATATTTTCATTTTAATATCTATATCAATATTTATCTCACTCATTTTTTAAAATTTTATTTTTGCTTTTTTAATATCATGATATCTCTATTATAGTTGGTGTTTTTTCATCAGTTTTGTATTTGCAGTACAAAATGTTAGTAACACAGGTTTATAATGAGGTTTATTTACAAAATTAACCTCTTTTATTGGTCAATTTTGTATTTATGCAAGTTATTTCACTGTAACAGACTTTTCACACCTTGCACAAACTACTTAAATTACCAAAACAACTGAACAACCACATAGTAGAAAATGAGGAAAGAAAAAGGTCCATGAATGCTTTTAAAAGCTAACGAAAAATGATTAAGAAAATATCCTTAAATTATACAAAACTTAATATAAATATATTTCATTAATAGTTTAATTCAAAAATATTATTTTTGTCAATAGTTTAGTCCAAAAATACCTCTATTATTAATTAATTAAATTGAAAAAAATATTATTTTTCTAATAAACATATTATTTTTTGAATTATCTCCCACATTTTTATTAGTTAAACTTGTAATGAAATTTTACAAGACGAGAAGTAAGAAAAGTATTCTCTAAAAATAATATTTTTGCTAGGAAAATAATCTATTTTAAGGGAAAGAAATAGTGTTTTATAAAAAAAAAAGAAGAAGAAATTTTTAACCCAATTAGAAACAATAGAGAAATTTTTGGATCAAACTATCAAATGGCAGATGAATTTTTAGACCAAATAATTAACATATTACATTTTTAATTAAATTTTGAACAATTTGAAAGTATTTTGACCATTTTTGTAAAAGCAGTAAACTAAAAATGCTTTAACATAGAAGAACTTATCTTATATAACTACCATAACAATATTATATTAAATTTAAAATAAGACATGTTTTCTAGCCTAACAGAGAAAATCCTATGCCTAATAGGGGAAGACTGCGGTAAAACGATGTCCGTCTGATATGTTTTCTTTCCTTTATCAGCATGAGGTATAGTAACATTGCAATTATTCCACATGTTTATTCCCACTATAGTGAAAGATCTTTCACTATAGTGGGAAGAAACATGTGGAATAATTACAATTTGACTATACCGCCTGCTGATAAAGGGAACACAGTATACCAAGCCTGTCCCAGCAGTCAGGGCGTTGGCTCCCAAAAAGAGAAGAGCAATGAATGTTAGATGCAAAGCCCCTCACCTTATTAAGATCATATTGACATACTCTCCCAAAAAAGAAAGAGCAGACCCTCTAGTAGATCACTGATCACGCTCAAACAGTACTTCTCACTTCGAGGATAAAATGATTGTTGTCAAATATAAAACCTAACCATAGGTTAGGATCAAATCCCAATGGAATACGGGGTTTTGATGCATTGATTCACCAACAATCATTTCAAACATCAATCCACTCTATTCTCAATTAAGGGGGGGAGGGGGGATTTGAATTGACTTATAAGAAACTAAAACTACACTAACAAAGCAAATAGACAATCAAATTGTAGAGCAACTTGGGAAATTGTGTTCCCCATGATTCTCTAACTCCACTACCTCGTATAACACAACCTAAATTGGAACATTTCATTCAGGATGGTAACTTAGTTTCTTCCAACCCTTGGGCAAAGGTTAAGGTTGAATTTCACTATAGTGCTTGGCCAGCTACCATAGTGTGCCAACTAACTGTTACCTATTGTCCCAGTCAACCTCTTCTTGATCGGGTTTGGTTGATAAATGAGAACATATCAATCGAATCCTGTCACCCATTTCCTTTTCCTATTCATCACTACCTTGATTTGGCTTATGACACTAGGCGGGGTTTAATGTTGGCCACAATAAAACAATAAGGAAGACGAAGGAAAATGGGTAGTAAATGCAAATACCCAACTCAACAGGCGAAAATAATCTGAGTTAATAAGCTAGCTACTCATGGTTCCCACAACACCCCAGTTGTGGGGGTTTACCTACTCATAGCTTGGGCAATAAAATAAATAATGAATAAAATAAACATAGTTAAGAAATTACTCATGGAAATTGAAGAACAATAAACCACCTTGAGTTTGGATTCACAAGCTTGGAAGATGGAGCTAAATTACATGTTATTCCAATTCCCAAATTGAGTCTTCAAGATAAAGCCCTAGTTTTCTACTCTATACCCTAAAGATTCTCTCTACAAAATATTCTAGTTAAGTGAAATCTGATTCTCCTCTACTAAAAAACCTATCTTATACTATTTACAAAATGACTCGTAAGGTGACCTATGAGTCGTAATCGGGCTTTCAAAGTCAGCATGTAATGCCCAGCGAAGTTACCAAAATGCCTCTAGGATGGAATTGTGCAGGTAATATATCTTCCCAAGCTCAGATGGAAAATTTGAGACTGGATTTACAATCAGCACAAAAACAAGGTGGGAGAGTGGTCTTGACCTGATTTTAGAGCAACCAGATCAAAAAATAAATTTTTGATCTGAAAACTAAGATAATAAGGGTATGCAATAGGGCCGCGAGTGTCCTGGTGATGGACCCACACTGATATTGTTACTCAATTTTTCGACGAGGGTTAGATTTTCATAAATACATAGGTGCACGATAGGTCTACGTCGTGGACCTATTCCCCCGACATGTTCCAACAAAGTTCTAAATTTTAAATCTTTTGAGGGGCATTCTAAACTTTTCTCCACCCCTTCTATACTTAACCCACGACCAATATGAGTCATTTTTGGCTTAAAAGAGTTTGATAAACCTATTCAAAAGTCCCTTACGCAATAACTAAATAGAGACCTTGAGTGAAGAAGAGGACAAAGAGGTATAGTTCAAAGGATTAAGGAGAATTTCTTGAGAAATTGATTATCAAACTCCATACCAAGTATGCACGGCTACCTAAAGTGTTAGATAATGTTCATCCACACTCCCTTTCATCAATTTGAGTTGTGTTTAGATGTATTAATTATGTACTTTAAGCACTATATTCCTTTAGTCTTAAATTCTTGTATGTGTTGGAGTTTCATGAATGTATTTGAGTGAACTTGTAAGACTCATCGCTATTATCATGAGTCATGAATGTATTTCGTATGCTTGATACAATAACCCTAACTTTAAGATTTGTGTTGCTTAAGGATTAAAGTAGAATTTATGCCCAAACTTTTGAAACTAACTAATGTGAACTGGAGAAATATGTTTTCTTGCTTCATGTGTGTATGTAATGAGTATCCATCATGTTGTATGTGTTGATTATAGATAATGTGATATCACTTGACCAAAATTCATGAGAGTTTTGCATGATGTGGAGGAGAGTGTTGAGTTGCATTGCATGGATGACAGTTTTTAGTTATTGAGTAATTGAGTTGAGCTACTGAGAACTGAGTTGACTAGTCTGAGTTGATACAAAGAGATGAGTTGAACTAATTTCTATGAGCATATTTAAGTCTTGGAAGGAGTATTGAACACCTAGTTAAGTGAGTAAAGTCACCCCAGAACTATGTTGCCAGCGTAGGATGGTGACACAAGATAATTCAAGCAGCCCAAGTCCCTATGGAGGGACACTCTCTTAGGATCTGAGGGAGAGGTAGAGGTTGACAGGTCTTTTTCCATGGAAAGTTAAGGATGAGCGAGGCAATGATGCCATATTTTTTGTACATCACCAAAACTCATGGTAATAGGAGTTATGTCGGTTAGAGAAACATCCAAGCAACACTTGGGTTGCGCGTGTCATGTTTTTTGAACTGAGTTGCATTTAAATACTAAGTCTATTTCTAAAGCATGATTTCAAACTTAAAAACTTGCATGATTTCCTAAGTTGAGTTATGAGATGAAGAGTTAAGCCTTGAGCTCAGTTATTGATTGGCTTGAGCCTTATCTGTTTACTTTATCCCGTTTACATACTTTACATTCCATGTACTGACGCCACTCAGTGCTGCATCATTTCATGATGCAGATACATATGATAGAGGACATCAGCAGATGTACCATTGAGGTTCAGAGTTCCTGAGTTCTAGAGATGGTGAGCCCTCCTTATCTTCAGAGGAGCCTTTTTCTTTTACTATGTATTCTCTAATTCTTAAGTTGGGTAGCCATGGCCTTTCATGGTACCATCTAGATTTTAGTGGTAGAGACTTCATAGACATTGAGTAGAGGATATGCAGTATTATCCCTTTCCCAACTTTTGTTATTGAAAAATTCCTTTTAATATATAAAAGACTAACTTATTTGATTACTTTATGATCTTTTCCTTGAGCATTTTTCTTCTGCTATTGAGTATGAGGTGACGATGAGGCCAAGTAGTTCACTTGGAGACTACTAATAGTCTTTGACTATCGAGCACGAGAAGGGTACCCTCTCAGGGCAGGACAAACTTGGTATCAAAGCACGAGTTCAAGTGTCCTAGGAAGTCTATGAAGTCGTGTCTAGTAGAATCTTGTTTATGTATGTGTTATCGACCATACTTCATAAGTAGGAGGCTATAGGACATTAGGAATTGTCTCACTTTTTTCTTATTCCAAATTTGGGCGATAGAGTTAATATCTACGAAAGCTATCTTTTGATTCATGCATTGCTCTAAACCTTTTGACTATGACTCATTCACGAGGTGATAGAGACAGTAATGTTCAAACTCTTAACAATGAGATTCCCAGAATAAGTAATCAGAACTATAGAGAGACTGCACCAGGCTTGAGAGAAGCCAACTAGTGTGTTAAATTAATTAACTAGAAAGAGTACACTATTGCCAATATGAATCATGCATTTGAGTTAGCTCTAGATGTACCCAGACCCTTTTTTCTTCAAAACTTGATCCCAATGTTACTTATGAGAGAGAAACTTATGTCTCTAAAGATTTCAATGTTACAACATAAGAGAGTGAGATGTGAGGTCCAATAAACCCTGAGTAGAATTGAGTCATCCCTGAGTTAGAAGGATGATGATGGAAAGAAAGGGATGAGCAAGAGTGATGGTTGATTGAGGCTTGTTGTTAGATTTCGTACCTATTCACTAAGTAATAAGGTGATGAGTCGGTTCCCAAAAGTTTTATGAAAGAGTCATAATTACCCTATGATTTTCATGGTGAGATATAGAGGAAGTGTTATTGTTAGAATGTGATAGAGCATGCTCACGACTAGGCTGATACATTGATATATTCTGATATTTTTATTGTGAGGGTGAGAGGTAGAGGTTGAATAGGGGAGCGAAGTGCTTCTAATATGATAGATCTAAATTAGGCTTATGATTTTAAGTGAGAGCTCATGAGGCTCATCGAGTTATTAGCTTAGTCAGATAAGGAGATATGATTGAATAGGAGAGTGGTACTGACTTGTGAGAAAGGGATGTGTTGAATGAATACTCGCTATGAAATTTTAGTGGTCTTATGTTCCCTAAATATTTACCTAGTAGTTGTAAGTTAGTATTAGAGAGGTGTGTGATAGATAAATATGTTAGTGGTAGACCTTAAGGTTGAATTTTGAGGAGTAGAGTTAAAGAGGAGATGACATCATAAGAGTGACAGTATTATTTGGAGATTTGTTCTAAGAGGAATGCCATAGTGTATGTTCGGGATGAAAATGTTGAGTTTTGAGGAAGTCATGATATGGGCAGGGTACAAGTGCCCATTAGGCAAGATGAGTGAAACGAGGATAGGTCAATAGATAAGAAGAGGCTTGAGATATTTATCCATGATTGTGTAAATACGTGTGAAACTCTGAGTTATGACTGCTATAAGAATCTAGATAGTTTATTTGAGTTGTCAATGTGGTGTAGGCTAATGTAAGCATTTTGTGTTATCCCGAGCCACTAAGTTTATTGGGGCTTATGGATAGTTAATGATGAGTTTTCCATTATAGTTGAAGTCTTATACAAATGAGTTTATTGGAGCACAAAAGTTGAGTGTCAGCAGGCAAAAAGAAGAAGTTAGATTGTAAGAGTTGTGAAAAGTGGTTATGTATGCCATCAAGAGTAGCAAACACAGTGGGAGAGTTCCATAGAGACAAGAGGAATCTAAGAGTGATATCGTTGGAAAGAGTCTAAGTAGCTAGTCATATGTATGTGACTATAACATAACAAAAATGTTTAAGACATTTGTGTAGATGGTGATTTCTCAATCGTGTGGAGGTATATACTTATAGCCTAGTAGAGGAAATTGATTCCCAAACTTAGAGAGACGACCCTTGATCTAAGGAGGAGATGACGTTGGAAATTGAAGTAGATCCTGAGTTTGATAGTTTGATAGAGATGGGCTGATCAAGATGAGACATCAGTTCTTGTCATATCGTACATTATTTATTCTTTCGTTGAGGTGATGCTCTATTCTTGTCCTGTATATGATTGCCATACCCATGGCCTGGTCCCACTTACCACTTGTCGATTGTCATTCATGTTGAGTTGTGAGGATGAAAAGTGATGTATTTATTCATCAATTTTGATCTTACCCCATGGATCTAAGAGTTTCCAGTCCTATGTTGAATGACATATGACCTTAGTTTTACACTACGTATAGTTCTATTAACTTAGTGGGAGTCTTGATACATAAGGGTGATTGTACTTATTATGAACGTTCCCAAATTAGATTTTTTGATTTAATCATGCTAACGACCTTCGTTCCAAGTTCTTTGAGCAATACCATCTTCCTAGTCTTGACAAATGTGTTGATGATAGTGGAGGAACGATGGTTGATGGGAGAGGGCGAGAGTTCTTCATTCTATTATCATCAGATGCATGCCCTGACCTTCGATATGTCATGCCACTATTGATGGTAAGATGTAGAGTGTTAAGTTTGAGACGTAGAATCATGTTTATTATGCATAAGGAGTAGTAGTTGAGGTTTTACCAAAGGGGGAGATGATGAGTTCCTCCAAGTCCAAATTGTGATGCTAATAGTAGTAGACTGAAGGTGAGGGTAGACGAGAAGGAGTGAATTTATCCTTAGGGTGACATTGGTATGGTACTTGTGTCATATAGGGATAGGGGTAATGAGAAGGGGAGAGATGAGATGTTATGATGAGCAATAGATAGGTAAGAGTATGGTGATGTGTCTTTGAGTGGGAGCTCAATGAATGATGGAGGTAGAAGTGTTAAGTAGGCTTAAAAATTCTAAGACATAGTTGATGTGGTTACAGTGATAGGCTAGAATGTGTAGTCGTTATTATGCAAGTATTGATGATAGACTATTGAAGGCTTTATAACAAGTGGCTTTAGTGAGAGTGGTGAGCCAATGAAGAGGACTAGCGATCTTCTAATAAAAGCCAATGGAAGTTTAGAGTTGACTATTGAGGATGAGTTTGGTATGAATATGATCATCACGTGAATAGCACTGAAATGACCCCAATAAGTGCCCGAAAATGTGCCTCAAAATGCCTGGATTTTTAAATTATATGTATCTCAAAATTCATTCGCGATATCAAAAATCCGACTCCATATTCTTATTCAGGGGGTGAAAATTAGGAAGGGGAGGGTCCAACCCCAATTTAAGAACAAACAATTAGCAATTTCATTTTTCATAATTTTTCATAGCCAGAATCAATTCGTGACAATGACGTGACGCGTAGTTATCGCGGACATGTAATAATGTTGCCTCTGTGATGGGTCTGTGTTACGGACCAGACGCGGACCTATTTATTTAGTTGCCAGTGATTTTTATCTCGGTCCAAGGCTTTTGGGTCTTGGGCCTAAGTCCCTTCAAGATTCAAGCCTCCATTTCAATCTTCATCAAGAGCTTAATCAAAGCTAAGGTATGTAGATTTTAGCCATTGGGTCCTTCCACCCATGGTGCCCTAATCTCATTTTTACTCAATTTGCATGATTTAAAGTCGATTTTGCAATTGAGTTTACTAGTATGAACATGTCTATGAACTATGTTAAAACTATGTAAAGTTATGACTATTTTGTTAAGTTTTGAGACATAAATATTGAATCTATTGTAAGATTTGATGACGGGTATTGATATATGTTGCTTGAGGGTGTTGCAAGTTGTTGATTGATGGTTTTATACTGGACATTCTTGGTTTTATACTAGCATTACACACCCTTTAAGTGTTTGATAAAATGATCGGATGTGGTTTCTAGGGGACTTGAAGTGTTAGAACCCGTCTTTCGCGCATTAGAACAATTAGGCACATTTGGGACCAAAGTGACAATATTGGAAAGTATAGGACTGAAGTGAAATTAGTGAAAAGTTTGAGACTAAAGTGACATTATTAAAAAATTTAGGGCCAAAGTAAAATTCTTAAAAGTTATGGATCTTGAAGATTTAAGGAGTGTCCCACTTGACCCATGTTGCATATTGTTTGGGCCAAGTGTGATACACTTGACAAGACATGTTGTGGATATATATATATGATAAGGTTATGTTCTATTCTTGTAACTTTCTCATGCTTAGAAAAAAATCTAGAACAACTAGGTGACCCCACTTAAATTGTGTTGATTTATGTGATAAGGTTATGTTCTATTCTTGTAACTTTCTCATGCTTAGAAAAAAAATCTAGAACAACTAGGTGGCCCCACTTAAATTGTGTTGATTTTCGATTGGTGCAAGTGTGGGGGTGGGGACCAATACTAGTGTGGATATATACATAACATCTCCTATCTTCTTTCATTTCCACACTTAGAAAACAAAACAACAAGAACAAGAACTCACTAGAGAGCTCTCGGGTTAGCAGGGGAAAAATAATGAAATTCTTTTTCTTTCATTCTACAAATTAATTGTTGGTGTTAATCCACTATATTGAGTCCCCTAAGTAGCGTGGAAGCGTTATTTGAGCAAGAAAACTTCTTTTTCTTCATCTTTGGCAACCTAAGCTCAATTGAAGGGGTGAAGTGATAAGGTAAGAATTTATCTTGTTTTATGGATTTTAAAGGTTGTATGTATGTTATAGTATGTTAGAAAGAAAGAAAATTATGAAAACTTGAATGTTGGAAATTATTTGTACGGAAGCTAGGGTTGGCCGAATTGATACATGTGTGTAAATAGTGTTGTATTGTGTTGGAATTTATGAATTGATGTTAGTTAGCATAATATGATCATGGTAGAGTGAAGAAAGTATTGGAAATCACCTATATGTATATG
>DF360225.1:39038-64767 GCA_000787875.1 Solanum virginianum | reverse complement strand
AATATAAATGCCCGTAACTTTTGATAGAAGGCTCGAATTGCTTTGAAAACCACTTTAAAATGCCTGGTAGAAGCTGGTATAATTTAGGATGAGTATGTCCTTTGTAAGTTGGGTCAGTTTGGGTCTTCGTCGGTCATGGGTCCCATGACACATTGTATGCGATTTTGACAACTTTTGAAGGAAATTGTAGTAACTAGCATTCTGATTTTGAATATGATTATTTTTTCTCATCGTTAGGATTTGTGGTAATGATTTTATGCATTATGATATGCTCCAATGTTGTGTTGTGCTGGAAGGTGGGTACAGGGATGGCGACACGTAACGCCTGGCTCACTTTCTGTGTTGAGATATATGACATGTGAGTACAAGGATGGAGATACGTAACACCTGGCTCACTGGCACGGGAGTACAGGGATGATGATACATAGCGCCTGGCTCACTTGAGCATTATGTTGTGTTTGGGTGAGCACAGGGATGGCGATACGTAGTGCCTGGCTCACCAGACTATGTTTGTGTTGTGATACCAGATGGGTGAGTGCAGGGAGGCGATATGTAGTGCCTGGCTCACCAGACTATGTTTGTGTTGTGATATCGGATGGGTGAGTACGGGGATGGCGATACATAGCACCTAGCTCACTTATGTTATTTCTTGTTGCGGTATGTGATATGTGAGTATGGGGACGGTGATACGTAACACCTGGCTCACTTATGCTGTGTTTGATATGTGATGGGGATTCAGGATTTGAAATCTTTTTATGTTATGCATTATTTGTATTTCGAAAGTAAACATTTTTATATGCTTGGATATACACTTGCTTTCTGTACTTGAGCCTCAGTTATTACTCAGATTTGCATTCTATATATCTTGGTTTACATATTCGGTACGTATTTCGTATTGACCCCTCTTTTCTTCAGGGGCTACGTCTCATGCCCGTAGGTTCCGACGTACATATTAGTGACCCTCCAGCTTACGATTCCTACTTGCTGTCTGAAGAGCTCCTCTTGCTTCGGAGCCTACATTTGGTATATGCACTTGTTTATTATTTTTGCATATATGTTTGTTCGTGGGTACGACGGGGCCCTATCCCATCCCATGATTCTGTTTGTTTGTTTAGATATCTGTTGACGCCTGTGTATGTGGTTTGCGCCCAGTTGGTATGATTAGATATGTATGACGTATATGTTGAGTAGTTTTACCCGCCGCGGTAACCTTGTTGGCCCACATATATTTGTATAATATTCTGTTGGGATTTTCTGATTGCAGGGTAATTTGGGATAAGACCTTAAACAAAAAAAACTATGCCAAAATTTCTGGACAAAAAAATACTATATCTGTTATAGTCTGACTTTGTGTTTGTGTTTGGGTGCCCTAATCGGGAACTAGTCACGGCCCATGGGCTGGGTTGTGACACACCCATCCTAGTACTACTCCAGCCTAAGCACGCTTAACTTCGAAGTTCTGATGGGATCCGGTGCGTTGGTGCTGGTATGATCGTTGCCGAGGATTTTCCAAGTCATTCCCTCTTGGTTCATACCTCGCCATAGCACTATATCAGGAATCTCATCATTATTCCGCACCTTTCTCACCTAATGATCCAACATGGCCATGGGCTGCTCCTCACCAGACAATTCTTTCTATGACCTGGATATCAGATTCTGGAAGGTTCACTAGTACACTTACGCAATATAGACACATGGAATTGAACTATCCCCTTTTTGACAATCACCATTAGTATAACAGGAAACTAGCCAACCTATACACATAATCACATCGAAATCCATAATATCTAACTCTACCCGATTGGCCTTAGTGCAGTGGCCATAGATAAATACCGGACACTTTCTATAAGTCCAGCTCCTTATGACTCCATACTATCTAACTCTACCCGATTGGCCTTAGTGCAGTGGCCATAGATAAATACCGGACACTTTCTATAGCCACGACTGGCAATAATAGAATTTGCTACTAGTATGGCTATTTCAAAAGGCGTTGTCTCAATCTTATAAGCAACCCAAGAAGAAATATACGATAATAGAAAACTAGGATCAATTAATGCATACAGATCTCGAAAGCAAACTAGTAATATACCTGTAATCACATTCGGCGATGCCTTCTGGTCTTGGCGGCTGGCCAGTGCATAAGTGCGGTGTGAAGGACCGCTAGAACCTGGGACTCTACCATGACCCCTGCTACTTCTATCATGACCTGCTAATGCTGGCGTACCTCGCCCCATAGGGGGCATTGCTACCGAGGCTGAGGAGGAACTACCAGCTGACCTAGTCGACTGAACCAACCTGTCTATTCCACGCTTAACGAGACAATCTCTCCACAGATGGCCCTGACGGCCACACATAAAATAGGCACCGATGGCGTAATAGCACTCCCTGAGGTGCCGTCTCCTATAGTAAGAGCACCAAGGTATGGTGGTCCCATCGAACTGCTAGAGCCTCTGCCCGATTGTGAGCCTGAAATGCCGAAACTCAGGCCTTCCCCTAAATAACATGCGCTCTCCTATCCCCTACTAGTAGACTACGGGAATGCACCCTGTCTTTGCTGGGGAGGATACTTACTTTGCTGCAGCTAAGGTTCTCTGTCTCAAAACTCCCCGAAATACCCCGATGGTCTAGCCCTTTTGAGCTGGCCCCTGTCATCTCCTCTATCAGTCTGATGCCACCTGTGGCGATCTTCCATGCCCTGGGTGTGGGCCTGAAGGCGAGCGATGTCCATACTAGCCTGGACCACTATCACAAAGAAACTATCGATATAAGGTAGGTCCAGTCCTACTATGTATCGGTGCATCCGGTCTGTCATATTAGCAACATGTGCAGGTGCATATCTGGCCAACGAATCAAATTCCAAGCTATAATCCCAAACTGACTTGCCCTGCTGTTTTAGCATCAAAAATCTATCCTCTCTAGGTCGTCTCACCTCTGGGGTAGAAAATGGGCCAAAAATGCCTCAGTGAACTCACCCCAAATGGTTGGGGGCACCCTCACCTCTAGATAGTATTCAGGACTCGTACCAGTTAGCTGCCACATCATGCAGTCGATAGGATGCTAGCTCCAATGATTATGTCTCAGATGCTCCAATCAACCTCAAAGTCCACTGCATCTGTCGTACGAACTCATGGGGGTCCTTTTTGGGTTTGGACCCAAACAACTCTGGTGGTCCGTATGCCAGAAAATCACGAGCTCGTGAACTATCAAGGCGGTCTACCCGGTTCTAGCACTCGAACCTCAGGAGCTATCAGTGTAGCCAAATTAGCTATCAGGGGTGCACTTTAGGCACGAGCCCTAATAGTGTCCCGGGCCCGACGGGTCTCGCCTATCACTGCAGGCCTGCCCCTCCAGGCAGCTGGTGTCTTTCTCGGAGGCATCTGTGAAACTAAAATAATCTTGTCAGAAAATAGGTCATCCTACTAACACCGCTCTAACGTACGATCTAAGATCAGAAATACAGCCAGGCACTACGTATCGCCATCCCTGCACTCCCGCGCCAGTGATCCAGGTGTTACGTGTCGCCATCCCTGTACTCTCATATCATATATCATAACACAAAAGTAGCATAAGTGAGTCGGGCGCTACGTGTCGCCGTCCCTATTCTTATCCAGCGTAGCATAGCACCAAACATCACATAACAGACAAGTGAACCGGGCGCTACGTACCGCCATTCCCGAACCCACCGTCAAACACAGCTTGATTATGGAGTATATCACAGAGCATAAAATCATCATCCCATATCTAAGAAACAAGTAAGATAGTCATACCTGAGACCGCAATAATAATTATTATGTATTCTGTCAAAGGTGAGCTAAAATGCATAAAAGTACATCTCTAACATGGTTTTCAAAGTAATTCGGGCTTTCTAACAAAAGTTACGGGCGTTTATACTTTTAATAGTTCTTAGTGATCTATTAAGAAAGGTCTCAGTGATAGTATCTCCTTAATAAAAATCATTTATTGTCACTTGGCTTCACTCAAAACCTTTTACCTGAGAAATAGCCCTAGGTTCATCCCAAAACTCTAGTTTCCAGCTTTATAGCTTCAAATATGTTCCAAGTCTCATTCACTTCACTCCAAATGGAATTATAGAATATTCGGCCAACTTCTTTTAAGTTTTCATACTCAGAATTATAGAATATTCGGTCAACTTCCTTTAAGTTTTCATACTCTTCCCCAACCAACCATTAGTCATCGAGAATGCCCTCAGCTTTACTCCTCCAAGATCCAGAGTCCCTTAAAGGACATGTCATGGACATGTTAGGAATCATATTAATACACCATATATTTTATCTTGTCTAGGAAGTTTAGTTAGTTCAAATCTTTCTATGCTTCAACATCTGCTCTTTTACTACTAACTTGTCCAGAAGTATTGTCACGACCCAACCCCGTGGGCCGCGACTAGTGCCCAGTTGGGCACTCAGACATACATACGAAGCCAAATTCCAATTACTAACTTATTTACAGAAATTTCGGCAGAGTTTTCTTTGTTTTACTGACTACCCACCTGCATATAGAAACGTCCCAACAAACAGTACAAGTATATATATAGACATGCGGGCAGACAAGGTCACCGCTGCGGTTAAACCGCCCAACATACATAAGGTACATACAGAATCATACAAATGACCAAATCCCATCCACACAGGCATCCACAGTCCTCTATACAGACCAACAGAATCAAAAGATGGGACAGAGCTTGTCGTACCCTAAAATGGACATAATACAAAATAAAGAAGTAAGCGTATATACCAAACAAATGCTCTGAAGCAAAGGAGCTCTTCAAAAGGTAGACAAGGATCCTAAGCTGGCAGCTCGCTACTCTGTACGTCTGTACCTACGGGCATGAAATGCAGCCCCCGAAGAAAGGGGGATTAGTATGAAATACGTACCGAATATGTAAAGCAGAAAGTACAAAATATAACGAGAGTGATAGACCAACGGAGGTATAGTAGCCAAACACATATGCAAATATTTGAAAATATTTCTTTGTTCAAAATCTCAAATTAATGCATAGCGTACAGGAACGATGGCGACCTCCAAACTCACGCCATACCACTACCTCACACCAGAATGTTCAAATCTCCAAAGTCTCCAATGCAAACCACAAACGTAGGATAGGTGAGCCGAGGCGAACTGTGGCCCAGCACTCACGTATCATAATACAAAAAGGACATCATGCTGATAAGTGACCCGAGGCAAACGCGGCCCAGCACTCAGGTGAAAAGGGGCGAATGAAGCCCAGCACTCACATGTCATAATGCCAACATATCCAAAGCCCAGCTCCTTATGGCTCCAAACTAAGCAAAGTCGGCCCATAGGCAAATCGACCCGCTGTATCCAGCCTACTTTAGAATATATATAGTATAATACGCACGATAATAACTGGCCCAGGAGCCGGTGAATGAGGTCATAATAGGCACGAATAGAGTCATGAGAACGATATACATAAAACCATTATCAAAAAAAATCCCAAAAGAGTAGTAAACCTTCTTGTTCGAAAGATAACATATTATATGTCTTAAATTCTTTTACAATTGTCAAATTTCATGAAAGAGATCTTACAAACTATTATAAACATTGTACAATAGGTTTTAAGGCAATTCGGGCTTTATGTCAAAATTACGTGTGTTTATCTTTTTCATAGTGCTAGGAACATATATTGTTTCAAACTTATCAAACTTTTCATACTTTCACCACATACAAACTTTAAGTTCATAAGAATCAGGAGAGGACTAATTTCTTTTAAAAAATATATCACGAAGGAACAAAGGACCTAGTTAAGCCCGAAGTGAAAAAGGAAAGGACCCTCCAAACTTACCACAATAGCAATTTATACTAAATCATGCCATAGGATCGAAATGCTTTACATACCTCTCTTTCTTTGTCAAACTATCCCTAATGTTAAGCCAATCCGAATTACTCTTCTGAAAGTCCAATATCTACAACAATCATAATAACGCTCATGATTAGATAAGATCATTTACGGGCCTTAAATCCCAAGTTTGCCCCTTATTTTATAAAAATTTCGCCAGCACTTCCCCTTAAACTAGACTATCTCGAGAATCCATCTCGGCTCCAATTCATTAATAACAACAACAATAAGAACAATCCAACAACCAACAATAAGCCTTTCTAAGGCCATAATCTCACTAAGTTCACTAACGAACCTTATTTTTTACCACAACTCCAATTCATTAATAACAACAACAATAAGAACAATCCAACAACCAACAATAAGCCTTTCTAAGGCCATAATCTCACTAAATTCACTAACGAACCTTATTTTTACCACAATTGTAAAACAGGGCAACATACAATTTATTTATATATTTATCACATTTAAGACTCCTATATACTCCAAGAACTAGATTACATCACCCAAACGTCAAGTGTATACCCCCAACGTTAAAACATAACTTTTCATTACATATAAGGACCCTAATTCAACTAACTCCTCAAGTATTTGGGATAAGTGAGCCAGGGAAGATCGCTGCACTCACATGTCTTAATACGCAGGACAACAATTAGCCTGAGAACTGGTGAAAGACATCATACTAAGCACGAGTAGAGTCGTGAGAATCATATGCAATAAAAACCATTACCATAAATTCTTAACATAAGCAAAATATTCATATGCAAGGACAAAGTTATATTTGAGATCAAAACAATAATTATTACATCCAGTCAAAATCATACACACTTTTACGGGAAATTTCAAAGCTGATTCCAAGGGAATTTGGGTTTCCTATCAAAGGCTACGGGGTATTTATACTTTTAAAACTATTAGAAGATAAATTCTTTTAAAACTTAGAAAGTTATACATATTCTTACAATTTACAAATTTCGAAGACATATCACATGAATCCGAACATGGTATTTAAACCCAACAGTATAGACAACTTTAGTACCACTTTTCAACTTTACACTCTCCATTTTTCCTACAGATTCCTGGACCTGTGTGTACTTATATATAGTCAAGGTTACACACGTACATATATAATCGCAATTGCTAGTGAGAGTGTGTCTTACCTTGACAACTCCATCAATGTCAAGTTCAATAAGGTTAGGTGAATTCCGTAATATGCATAGGGCACATGTAATATGTTTAACAGGAATCTTCAAATCACAAATTCTCAGGCTTTGCAAGTTTAGTGATACATCAAGCACATCAGGCACCGACCCTAAGTTCTTTAGGGATGAGCCATCCAAGCATAGGTGCTTGATCCTTTTGAATATTGGGTTCACATTAAAACACTCAAATGTTACAGTATAGCTACTAACAATAGATAAGTTCACAAGTTTTAGAGAAACCATATCAATAGAATGAACATCAACATAAAATTTCAACACTAAAGACTCGAGCATTAGCAGAATAAGACTAGTGTTTTTTTCTAGCAGGACCGACAATTTCAGAATATTCTAGACGAAGGCTAACAAGATTGGGGAATTAGCTTAAAATAGGTAGCCTAAATATATATGTTATTAGCTTTGAATTTGTTAGCACTTCACAAGTAAATATGCTATTAGGCAACACATAATTTTTTTTTCATTGGCCACATCTAGAGTGAGGTTCTGCACACCATGATTCGACATGAAGATGATGCATTGATCCACATCTGACTGAGATAATCTAAGTGTTTCAGAGATAAGATGAAATCCAAAATATTTCCTGTATGTTGCATTAGAATTTTATGAATGACACTTGTAGGAGAAGCGCCAATACTGGATACATACCGAAAGAAGAGGGGATCAAACACAAGGTGTGGGAGTGTGGACCATAACTTTCTTCATTGCTTGGATAAGATGCTAGTTCTTGCAACATATTGTATGGGCATGAGTTTTAGTATTTTATGTAATAGGTCAATTGGCAAGTCACAGATAATAATTTTACTTAGATCACTACCTAACTTGCTCCCAGCATATCTACTCATACTTGAATAAAATTTATGCAACTTTTTTTTTACATTCTTGTATAGATATTTTGCCTTAACCTGAATTTGGGGGTTCTATATACAGTTGGCACTTGGCAGTGAACATTAGTGGATAGCAGTGAGCACTTTCTTGTATTCTTTAAAGGTCCTTTTTCTTTGAACTTCCAAGTTTGTTTATTTTCCCATGGGATTTTTATTTAACAAATCAAAGCTGGAAATAATATACACAGAGCATGTAGATAAATGGATTCACAGAAATTAAAGGGTACCCCAAATGACAAATTAATGAAGTATGTACATGTATCTTAATTTGAGACTTTCTGATTCTTGTATTTGAGAAGAGTATTACCTCATATGAAACTGTTTTCCACTGTGCATATATTAGGTTTAGCTAACCAAGAGAATTAGGGCGTTAATGAATCAATTTTCATAAGAGCGTTGAGGTACGAATATAAGTCATGCCATAAAACAAATGCTTTACATACGTTAATTTTTTTCGCCAAACTAATTCCAATGCCAAGCCAATCTAACTTACTCTTTCGGATGTCCAACGTCTACAACAAATCACAATAACGCTAATGGTTAGCTAAAAGCCGTTTTTGAGCCTTAAATCTCATATCTTGCCCCTAATTTTATATAAAAATTTGATGGCACTTTCCCTTAAACTAGACCACCTCGAGAATTCATCTTGGCTCCAATTAATCAACACAACAACAACAACAACCCAACAACCAATAATAAGCCTCCTCCAAGGCTATAACTTCACTAATTTCACTAACTAGCCTCATTTTTATCACAATTACAAAATAGGGCAGCATCCAATTTATATAAAACCAATAATGAGCCTTCCCAAGGCCATAGCTTCACATATTTTCACTACCGAACCTCATTTTTATCACAATTTCAAAACAGGGCAGCATTCAATTTATATTCATATTTATCATATTCAAGCACTCCTATATCCTCCAAGAACCATACTACATCACTCAAACGTCAAACGTATACTTCCAACGCTAAAACACAACATTTAGTTACATACATGGACTCGAATTCGACCAACTCTTCAATTACACATATAAATAATTCCCATACCTCTTTCACCCCCACAAGGCTCATATTCATGCCATCTAAACATACTTTCATGGTTTCAAAGCAATATAAGGGAATTTACTTCTTCAAGGGTTGAACAGAGTTGGTTTCTTTTTAGGCAGCCAGATTTATATCTTCAGAAACTAACATAACTGTGGTCTTAGTTAACTTCTAATAATTTATAATAGAGCAAAATAAGACTTGTTAGATAAACATTTACACGTATAATTAAGATAAGAATGACTTTGAGACATACTACTACAATAATGACTGAAAATCCACTATAGAACAACCAAAACATAACAAGGAATTAACAAACTGATTTATGCATACTACCAAGAAAGTTAACTTTACATGAGTTAATTCATGTTTACTTACACAATTGTGATCCATAAGCTTTATAGGACATGCCTCGTCTGAACTACTTGAACTAGTAATGATATTAAAAATTACAGCAGTAACTAAAGTAAAGTAAAGTTTGCATTGGAGTGAAACACCATCCTAATGACAAGTTAGTTGTAGTGTCTATCAAAGTAACAATAATTTGATAATATACTCACACATTAGATAAAAAGTTCTTACTTCTTACACTATATACATACATACCCAAAATTCGACCCTAACCCCCATCTTCACAACTCATTTAAACAAGCTATTTTTCAATATTTTCTTTCAATTTAACCTACACCAACATACATATAAGGGTTAATTTACATAAAATAAAGCTAGAAATCAACATACCTTTCACACACTTTACTAGACCCAAATCTTTATAGCCGTAAAACCAAGCATTTATTTGGCCAACCAATGCCTCCACGCCACTTAGGGGACTCAATATTCCAAGCTTGAAGCGTCAAAATAATTGTAAAATCAAAAAACACAAATTCTTTTAAAACTACTGTAGCAACCCGAGAGGGTGCACAGCTTGGGGAAGTTTTTCTTTCTCTTGGAAATATGGCTATGTGTGGGAAATTGTTCTTGAACAAATAAGACATACATACATATATATAAACAAAGCAAGATAATATCTTGGTCCCACCCACCTGTGTTCCAATGGGAAAATTACACAATTTTGGGGTGGGACACCCTTGCTCTTTCTACAAGACTTCAAGTCTTGATAAAATTCAATTTGGTCCCCAAACTCTTCTTAATTAAATCAGTTATGGACAATCAAGGACCCAATTAAGGACACAAGAATCTTAGCAACCCAAGTTTTTAAAATGTCACTTTAGTCCTAAATTTTGTAACGGTTCTAAAGTACCAAAGTACGGGTTCTAACATCTACTCAAGGTCTATGAAGCTTCTATTCTAAACGTCTAGATGGTACTATGACAAGACATGGCAACCCAACTCAGAGAAAATAGAAGTAACTAATAAAAATAAAAGAAAGGCTCCTTCCGATAGCAAGGAGGGCTCACCAACTCTGGAATTCAAGAACTCTGAATCTCAATAGTACGCCTGTTGAAATCCTCTATCACCTGTATTTGTATCATAAATTGATACAGCGCTGAGTGGCATTAGTACATGGAATATACGGTATGTGAAATGACTTAAGAAATAGGTAAGGCTCAAACTCAATCAACTGACTCGACTCACGATTCAACTCCTCATTTCATATCTCAACTCAAATAAATGATGTAAGTTTAAAGTTTAAAATCATGCTATAGAATTAGATTCAATTCGATAATCATTATATGCTCAACTCAAGTGTTTCTTGGAAGATTCTTTAACTGACTTAACTCTCCACCACCATGAGTTTTGGTGATGTACAATGATACCGATGTCATTGCCACCCCCATCCTAAACTTGCCAAGGAATAGGATGTCAACCTCTACCTCTCTCTCTTGGATCTTAAGAGAGTGTCCATCCATTGGGACATGGGCCTCCAGAATTAACCTGTGTGACCATCCTATGCTGACAACGTAGTTTTGGGGTGAGTCTCCTCACCCAATTTGGTTCTCAATACTCCTTCCAAGACTAAAATATGCTTATGTACATCAACTAAAACTCATCTCAATCAACTCAACATCAGCTTTCTCAATTAGCTCCATAACTCAAAATGGGAACTCAAAATAATGCAACTCAAGACTCTAATTCACATCATGCAAGACTCTCACTAAAGTACGGTCAAGTAACATCATATCACCCATGCTCAACACGTAAGACATAATAGGCATTCATTACATGCATATATGAAACAAGAAAACATACTTCTCAGGTTAAAATTACTTAGTTTAGAAGGTTAGATTCATAATTTAAATTTAGTCAGTAAGCAAAGAAAATACTATGTTTAGGGCTAGGGTATCAAGCATTCGAACAACATTCATATTTCATAGTAAAAATGATGCAACTCATAAATTGACTCAAATATATTTATGAAAGCTCCAACATGTACAAGAATTTAGAACTCAAGAATCACAGGATTTAGAACATGTAATTAATACTGATAATCTTAACTCACTAGACAAAGGGGCATGTGGATGAACAAAATCAATGTTTTAGGTAGCCTTACATACCTGGAATTGAAAAATCACTCAACCTTGACCTCAAGAACCCCCGCTCCTCTATCTCATTTCATTAATTATAATCTAGTTTTGTGCATTTGGAGGCTTTAGAATGGGGTTTACAAAACCCTTTTTTAATAAAAATAAATTATTTAATCATGGTATAAGTTTATGAGGGGTTGGAAAAAGTCTAAAATGCCCCTCATAAAAAAAGAAAAATTTTCACTTCGGAATAGCCCAGTCCGCGACGCGGACTGGGCGAGAAGATATGTATTTTTTTGTAAAACTTTTTGGAATGAGTTTTTCCAATCCTGTCAAAAAATTTTGAAAAAATTTAAGTCTGGATCCACAACAGGGGCGTGACGCGCCTCTATCGAGCATCAAATTGTTTTTGATTTTTGGATCAAAAAATTATCTTTTGATCCGGTTGTTCTAAAAATCAACTGAGACAATTTTCTCACTCAATTATTCATGTTGATCGTAAATCCGGTCTCGAATTTTTCATTGGAGCATGGGAATACGCATTATGCGCACATCTCTCCTCTAAGGATATTTTGATAATTTTACCGGACATTACACTTCGTACTCCATCTGCTTTTTATTAATGCAAATTCTCATTATCATTCTTATCAGATAAATCAAAAATCGAACTATTAATTAAGGACTTAAAACCAATAAACTGAAAATCGATAATAATTATTTTATTGTTTCTTATTGATTTAGCATATTTGAAATCTTGAGGAATTAAAGGTCTAATGTATGTCTTATGAGATGAATGACAATATATATATATAAATTCAACCAATAATGTATAAAATCGAACAGACCGATGTACACTCCTAATAATGTATGTGACTCCAAAAACATCAATAAACGATGTACCCGATCGATACATCGCATAAAGTTATATATCAAATCGACACATCGTGTATAGTGATGTGTCGAGAAATAGGAGTAGGAAATTTTGTAATTTTCAAATGGTAGAGAATATGGTAAAATAAGCCGTGTATATATGTAATATTTCCATGATTAGTATTTATATATTTAGTTCCATGACAATCAAATTCAATCCGTCCAATTCATCCATGTGAGATATTATTTAAATATTTGTTATGTACCTGGTTCTTTGCTATGTTTATGGCACTAATTTGTTGTCACCATAAATAGGTATACCACCACATACAATATTAAGTCTTCTAGTTGTTACTTAATCTCAAGATCCTTTTTTAATTACTCTCATTTGTGATTCCTTACAGGATATGATTAAAATCTAACACAAAATCCTACATTACAATATTATTGTGTCTACTACGACATGGATCCAATAATTCCTCTTCCTCAAGCTTTCAATTAATTTAATTTCATGCATGCCAAACCTAGTGTTGTGATAACAAGTGTATATATGGGCTTTGAGTTGTCCTTATCAAATCATTCAACAATTTCTTGATATATTTATGGTGAGGAATCAAGGTTTCTTAACAAGTTTGTTTGATTAATTTTAAGTCTGTTGAAACAGTCTCACCTGTCATATACATTTCAAGCTCATTCCTCGCTGGACTTGTTATTTCTCTACATAAAAATTTATTAGCGACATCAATACAGTATTATCAGCATACATATGCACAAAAACAAGACAACAAAAACAACTTTTAGCGGCAATAAATATGCATTCATTATTAATTAATGCAGTGTGATTCATGGAACTGAAAATAGAATTATATGTTTTGTTCCTTTTTTCATTCAACAGAATTAGAAATTAAAGTGTCCGACATTAAAGTAATTAAAGTATCCAGACTACCAAATTTGTAAGGGATTTATGTAAGTAGTCTAAAAGTAGGAAAAATTTGTAATCATCTCTTTACAATATGTGATTTATGTAAATTATACAACAACTTACCTCTTAACCAACTATCAAATGTGATATTACTAATGCAAATTAAATTTAATACTTATACATAACTTATTTTCAAAGCAGCTACCAAACAACATCTATATCCTTTCCTTCCCAACCACCATGATCCTCCCACACCCCAATTTCTCCCTTCCCATTAGTGATGGCAAATGAGGCAGGGCAGTTGCAGGGCAAATGTGTAAGAATTTTAAGCTGTCCCGCCCCACATAACACAATTATTTATTGTTTTCACCAACCCCGTGTTATTATCAATTAGTTCACTTTATTCTTTTCTATTTAATTTATTTTAAGGCTGTAACTGAAATGACCCCAAACAGTGCCCGAAAATATGCCCCAAAAGTGCCTGGAGTTGTAATTTCCATATATCTCAAAATTCATGCGCGATATCAAAAATTTGACTTCATATTCTTATTTAGGGGGTCAAAATTGGGGGGGGGGGGGAAGGGTCTAACCCCAATTTAAGAGCGAAAGATTAGCCATTATGAAAATTCAAAAATGCAATTTCTAGTGAAGCGACGCGCCACAGTACAAAAAATGGCCTCTTTTTTTAAACACAATCCAAGACTTTTAAGTCTTGGGCCTAAGTGCTCCGAAATGTGAAAATGCCTATACTAAACCATTTTTTACCCTTATATCATCCTAAACATTCCCCAACACTAACTCAAACACTTAGCCAAAATTTTCACTCCTAAACTCAAGACTCAAAACCCTTTCCGGATCTGAAGGTTCTTCTTCAAACTTCAAGTCTCCATCTCCAATCTTCATCAAGTTCATCTCCAAACAACCTAAATTCAAGCCCCAAAACTCATGACCAATCTTAAGGATTTCATCAAGGTTCTTCTTCAAGCTTCAAGTCTTCATCTCCAAAGCTAAGGTATGTGGGTTTCTTTCATGGGTTCCTTTCACCCATGATACCCAAGCTTTTTTTACTCAAAATTTCATGATTTAAGGTTAACTGGGTCTTATCTATTATGAAAATCACTGCACACTATGTTGGGTTTATGAAATTGTGATCGTTTTACTATGTTTAGAGCTATGAAGCAAGGGTCTATTGTGAGAATTGATTAAGGGTCTTGATGTATATTATTTGAGTTTGTTACCAAGTATGTATTGATCGCTTTACATTGATATTTCTTGCATTATTTCACTCATGAATTGTATGGTTTTACATTAGCATTACACACCCTCTAAGTGTTTGATAAAATATTTGGTTGTGGAAATCTTGAGGAATTAAAGGTCTAATGTATGTCTTATGAGATGAATGACAATATATATATATATATATATATATATATATATATATATATATATATATATATATATATATATATAGTGATGGGGATGACCAAGCCTACCTCGGGGGGTTGGAGGCTTGAGTAACCTATTGAGGGGTTGGTATCTTGGTCGCCTAGCTGAGGGGTGGTAGGCCTGGGCAACCTTGTTGAGGGTTGCTACCATCAACTTTAATGGGAGGTTTGTACTCTGTCAACCTCGATATGGGTTTAGTACTCCATCAACCTCGGTGGGGGGTTTGTTCTCCATCAACCTCATGAAGGGATTAGTACCTCATGCGCCGATCCAAGGTGGTGGTAGGCCTTCGGTTGCACTAAATTGGTCACTCTTTACACTCATATTTATGATCTATATAAGCATGGTTTTATTTTAAGCATCATTCGTACGTGTCATATTGCTAGTATGCTATTAATTGCTTATGATTATGCATTTCGCCTATGATGGTTACCTCTTGTAGCATTGCATCCTACATACTTAGTATATTCAAATGTACTAACCTATACTCTATATCTACATGATGTCAACATGTATGAACCAGTACACCGCTTGATCCTCCTCCTCCTCCTCCACATGGCTAGTACGACTTCTATCAAGCTTGTTGGTGAGTTCACCATTCCGAGAATGTTACTTAAGATCTCTTCCTATGTATTAAGACTTTATCTTTGACTTATGTATTGACTATGAGGGTGAGCCTAGTTTCTTTTTCTTGGCCCCCGCTCTTATCTATGTAGTAGAGGTGTTGTTGTACATGTTATGTACCTATGCTATGAGCTTTGATTCTATTGACTCTTGATGTTCATGATATGGAAGTTACCCTTAGTCCCTATTCCCCCTGTTTACATTTATCTCTTATTGTCATTCTAATTACTTCCACGACCAAGGATATATATTGATATGCTATGAGGCTTTTTTGGGGTTTCTTTGGGTTTCTCATTTGCCGGTCATGTCTAAGCCCTAGGCTTGGGTCATGACAAATGTGGTATTAGAGCACTAGGTTGTTAGATCCTTGGAGTCTAACATACCACATGGATTAGAGTCTTATTTATGGTTGTGTTGTGCACCACAACTATGAGTAGGGGGCTGTGAGATGTTTTAGGAAGTGTTTCCCTTCTTCATGTTCTAAGTCATGCTATAGAGTTAGAGTAAGCTTTTACCCTCTAACGATTGCTCTTTGCTATGCTAGATCATGCCTAATACGAGGGGAAGACGAGCCCATATGACCAAGAAGGAACCGGCCAATGGAGAGCTTAGCGATGCTCTCACCTTGCTTGGACAAGTGGTGGCTAATCAAGC
This sequence comes from Solanum virginianum, assembly GCA_000787875.1. NCBI lineage: Eukaryota > Viridiplantae > Streptophyta > Magnoliopsida > Solanales > Solanaceae > Solanum > Solanum virginianum. The sequence goes on along the minus strand of DF360225.1, from coordinate 48,742 downwards.
CAAACAAGCAACCCAAGCCCCTCATGCTCCTACACTGGCCTCTCAGGTGAAAGGCATCATGAGAATGAATCCCCCAGAATTCTATGGGTCAAAAGTGAGTGAGAAACCCCAAGAGTTCATTAATGAGGTCTACAAAATTTTTTCTATCGTGGGTGTTGGGTTGAATGAAAAGGAAAAGTTGGCAGCATACCAACTCAAAGGGGTAGCTCAAATATGGTACAATCAATGGAAGAAAGAGAAGAGAGTTGGTTATGTGGTACTTTGGGAGAAATTCAAAATAGCTTTCCTTAATTGGTTCTTCCCTCTTGAGCTTTGGGAGGCTAAGTTGGTTGAATTTATGAATTTGAGACAAGGGTCCATGAGTATGAGAGAGTATGCCCTAAATTTTACCCAACTATCAAAATATGCTCCATATTTTGTGGTCGACTCAAGATCTAGGATGAATAAATTTGTGATGGATGTTTCTGACTTGGTTATTGAAGAATACTGGTCCACTATGTTGATTTGTGGCATGGACTTGTCATGTTTGATGAACTATGCCTAGCAAATGAAAGAGGAGAAAATGAGGAAGAGAAGGGGCCATAAGGTTAAGAGGGCCCATTTAATAATAAGGTTGCAATTAACCTTTTGAGAGCCCAAGATGTTAGGGGTGTGGCTCCTATTGGTGTATGTCTGAAGTATGGTAAGGGTCATGGTGGCCCATGTTTGAAGAATATCGGTGCTTGTTATGGTTTTGGGGAATTGGGGCATAAGGCTATTGATTTCCCTCAAAACCACAACAAGGGCAAGGAGGTTCATCCATAAGGTGCTAATGCGGTCCCATTAAAGAGAGGTGGTCGACAAGATAGTGCTCCAAGGCACAACCAATTAGACACTTTGCATGGGAGGTAAGGGGTTGATGAAGTCCCCTATGTTGTTACCGGTATGATGAAAATCTTTGACTTTGATGTGTATCCATTGATTGATCCGGGTACCACTCTTTCTTTTGTTACCCCCTTTGTTGCCCAAAAGTTCCATTTTAACCCCGAGTTGTTGCATTAGTTATATTTGGTATCTACTCCTATTGGTGCATTTATTGCTGCTAAGAAAGTTTATAGAAGTTACCCTATTTTCATTTTGCATAAAATCTTGTCTTGTGACTTTGTTGAGTTAGACATGGTGGATTTTGATATTATTCTTGGGATGGATTGGTGGCATGCATACTATGCTTCTATTGATTGTAGAACCCATAAGGTCAAGTTCCAATTTCCAAATGAGCCCATCCTTGAGTTGGAAAGTCAAGATGTGGTGGTTAAGGGTAGATTCATCTCTTGCATTAAAGCCCGTGAGTTGATCTCTAAGGGGTGTCTTTACCATCTTATGAGGGTTAGGGATGTGGAGTATAAAGTACTTCCCATAGAGTCAGTTCCGGTTGTAAATGAGTTTTTTGATGTCTTCCCAAATGACCTCCCTGGTGTTCCTCCCGAATGGGAAATAGACTTTGGCATAGACCTCTTCCCCGATACTTAAACCATTTCTATTTCACCTTACCATATGGCATTGATGGAGTTGAAGGAACAATTGAGGGCTTTGTTGGAGAAGGGATTTATTAGACCTTGCCAATCACCTTGGGGAGCCCCGGTGTTATTTGTGAAAAAGAAGAATGGGTCCCTTAGGATGTGTATTGACTACCGGCAACTCAATAGGGTCACCATCAAGAATATGTATCCTCTTCCAAGGATTGATGACTTGTTTGACCCATTGCAAAGGGCTATCCATTTCTCTAAGATTGATCTTCAGTCCGGGTATCATCAAGTGAAAGTAAAGGAGTGTGACAATCCCAAGACGGCCTTTCGGACTAGATATGGGCATTACGAGTTTGTTGTGATGTCCTTTGGGTTGACTAATGCACCTGCCATGTTCATGGACCTAATGAATAGGGTCTTCAAAACCTACCTTGATTCCTTTATTATGGTCTTTATTGATGATATTTTGATTTAATCTCGTGGTGAGAAAGAGCATAGGGCTCATTTGAAGGTTGTGTTGCAAAGATTGAGGGAGGATAAATTGTATACTAAATATGAAAAGTGTGAATTTTGATTGAGGGAGGTTGCCTTCTTAGGACATGTGGTGTTGGGGGATTGTATTAAGGTGGATCCAAAGAAGATTGATGTGATTAGAAATTGGCCAAGACCATTGACCTCATCATATATTAGGAGTTTCTTGGGCCTAGCAGGCTATTATCGGAGGTTCGTAAATGGGTTCTCTTCTATTTCTTTGACTATGACAAAATTGACTTAAAGGAAAGCCAAGTTTGTGTGGACTTATGAATATGCAAGGAGCTTCCACATATTGAAAGATAAGCTTGTGTTCACTCCTATATTGTCACTACCGGATTGGCTAAAGGGATTTGTTGTGTATTGTGATGCTTCCCTGATTTGTTTGGGTTGTGTGTTGATGCAAAATGGTAAGGTGATAGCCTATGCTTCTAGACAACTCAAAGTACATGAAAAGAACTACCCTACCCATAATCTTGAATTAGCCACTGTTGTGTTTGCATTAAAGATTTGGCATCATTACTTATATGGGGTGCATGTGATGTGTTCACCGATCATAAGAGTCTCCAATGTGCCTTCACTCAAAAGGATCTCAACTTGAGATAAATGAGATGGTTAGAACTTCTTAAGGACTATGATATGAGTCTGCAATATCATCCTGGTAAGACTAATGTTGTGGCGGATACTTTGAGTAGGATGTTTATGGGTAGTCTAGCTTATGTTAATAGTGGTGATAAAGTGGTGGCTAGGGAGGTTCACCGCTTAGCTATATTGGGTGTTAGGTTTGAAGAGGTAGATAATGGTGGTGGTATTATTGTTGCTGGGTCTAAATATTCATTGGTTGAGGAGGTAAAAGCTAAGCAAGACTTGATCCCTCTTTGTTAGAATTGAAGGCCTTGGTTAATGATAGGAAGGTGGAGGTTTTCTCCCAAGTGGGAGATGGTACCCTTAGATACCAAGGTATATTGTGTATGCCTTATGTTGATGGCTTGAGGGAAAGGATTGTTGATGAGGCTCATGGTTCTTCCTATTCTATTCACCCTGGTTCTACTAAGATATATAGAGATTTGAGATAGGTGTATTGGAGGGATGGCATGAAGATGGACGATATAAAGAGGGACATTGCTAAATTTGTTTCCAGATGTCATAGTTGCCATCAAGTCAAAGCCGAACATCAAACGTCAGGTTGCCAAAGCCAAGACATAGAGGTTCCTACTTGGAAGTAGGAAGAGATTAATATAGACTTTGTAGTTGGGTTGCCCAAGAGAAGAAAGGGTTTTGATTCCAGTTGGGTTGTAGTTGACAGGATGATGAAATTGGCTCAATTTCTACCGGTTAAGACAACATTTGGGGCTGAAGATTATGCTAGGTTGTACATCCATGACTTGGTGAGGTTGCATAAGTTTCCCTTGTCCATTATATGGGATCGTGGTGCTCAATTTATTTCACATTTTTGGGGTATTTCCAAAGAACTCTTGGTACAAAGGTTAAACTTAGTACGGCCTTTCACCCTTAAATGGATTTCCAATCCAAAAGAACTATCCAAACACTTGAGGATATGCTGAGGGCTTGTATGTTGGAGCTTAGGGATATGTCACACCCCAATATCCCGTTAAGGTGGGATAGCACCCATTGCTGATAAGGCTTGAGAGAACTAAACTATATCCATATGCTTTCTATACATTTTATAAGGGATTTCTACACCCAACATGCCTTTACGAAAGTAAACAATAATAACAAGCCAAAAGAAAATGCATATGGCTAGGCCATTGGGGCCACGTTGCCTAAAGTACCAGATATGACCATAATTTAATTTACATAGTCCATAAAGCCTCTAGATAAGGAAGAGTATCTGATAAGGGTCGGGATAGGCCCCACCTCGATTAATCGTACAACAATTTACATAGACTACAAAGCCTCTAGATAAGGAAAAGTATCTGATAAGGGTTGGGACAGGCACCGCTTCGACTAACTGTACAAAACACAAATATAAGCTCTAGACAAGCAAAGCTCCGAAGCAACCTGGAGCTTGGTAACAACAACTGAATATGTTGTACTCCTGCTGGGGAGATCCATTAGTACCTGTACCTGTAGCATGAAATGCAGGCCCCTCATAAGGGACGTTAGTATGAGATAATGTACTAAATATGTAAGGCAGGAAATACTGTATATAAAGTAACAACTCAAATGAAACTATGCACTGGTGTAGGATAAGAGATCACGTTAGTTATACTGTGGGATCATGTACTTTATGTTCTTTTTATCCTTTTACCTTTATTTTATAATCTGTGCATAACATGTAATATAAATTACCAGCTAATCAGTGGTAAATCTATATCATAGCATGTAATATAAATGACCAGCTAATCAGTGGTAAATCTATATCGGTATCGGCCCTAGCTAGGCTTTTCCTTTAACCCCTTGGGCTACCCCCGTGATAGGATCGACCCTGGATAGGTAATTCTTCCACCCCTCGGGTTACCACCCATCAATAAGCAATATATACTTTATCTTTCAATTACTTTTGAAATGATTCTTTTGGTGGTCATAGTATTAGAACTAGAGGACTGTAGATACAATATATGACATATAAATAATCACAAAAGACAACATCACAATGAAAGGAGTAGATTACACAAATAATGAAATGCGTTTGAGGTAGAACAACACATGAACTTTATTTAGTAGAATGAACTTGTGTATCTTGGTATCCAAGTATGTATGCTGAGTTGAAGGTGACTATGTATGAGAGCATATGAACATGTTAAAGAGTTAAGACACAGTTAACATTTGTGTTAGAGTTAGTAAGTACCTTTATGCACCAAGGAAGAATCTAGATTTCATGCCAAGTAATACGAATTCAAATAGCCTTACATACCTCATTGCATGACCTCACTATTACCTTGAGATAACCATCCGTTCCTCCCAATATTTATCTACAGTATAGTAGGTGATAAAACTAGCACTAGTAACCAATATACACATCTTGGCAGCCCAATATCATAAAGAAACAACATGCGGGCAGCAAGTGGAAAATTATGAACCCAAGCATATTCTTTCAACCATTCCGCCCCTAATCATATTTTCTAATACACATTCTCATATACACATCATGTGCAGCATGTTTTAGTACATAAAAGTCTTACAACAGCCTACAAAGTACAGTACATAACAATTTTATGCAACATTCAAATAGGCAGCATAACGTTACATCCCTTCGCTACATTTCGACGTCGATAATTCCAAACCAGTTCCAACTTTAACTAAACTGTATCCAATGTTTTTTTACATATAAAACCAGTCTTATAACAGTCCACAAATACTCCCAAATTAGGTGAAGGTTGTGACACAATAATTTCCAATTTCCAGCTCACAAGTTTCTTTTAAGAGTACAACTAAGATATCCTACAATAAGTCATCTTTGTGGACTATAACAGTGGTGAAGTAGCCTAGTGACATCACTATCAAACTAACCTTTTTTAATTACCTTAGCCTTCAAGATCCAAGTTTCCTTCAAGAACTTAGAGGGTTGTATTGGCTGCCTTGTTAAATGAAGTAGAGAGAAAACAAAAGTCTTTAGGAAAGCTGAAATTTTACAAAGTGAAAATGACTTAGGGGTTGTTTTCATTCCTTTTTTTAAAGCATCTTTTGGTTGACTTACTTTTGAGATTTTGACCAAATATTGACACTTGTTACTAAGTGGTAGATGCTACAGCTTGGCCATCATACTTGGGCCTAAATGGGTCTCTAAGTTGGTGGGCCTTGGCTGCCCATTTTCCCAAATCCCTCTTCACTTAGTTTGGGCCCAATTAGTTAAGTGGGTGGTGATATCCTTGGGCCCTTTTTATTCTTCATCTTGGGCTCTAAGTATAGTCTATTTATGATGCTAAAACATGGGCTAAAGTTATATCCTTAATACGGATTTTATTCATGATCGAACTTGGACAAATTCAACGTTGGACCTCGTCTCTGTTTATCTAACAAATTTAAGCTAAGTAAGTAGGTGACTCACCTACTAGCTTCCTAAGTCCTATAAGTACCTCAATTCTCTCTATTTATTTAGGGTCGTGATCTCTTTAATTTGACTTAAAACTTATTTATTCCCAACCCTCTTCAGTGTTAGACATACATAACACCCTCTACTTGAGATTCAAGCACTTAAAAAAAATTGACGTGCTAATTTGAAAAGCCATGTCATGTTTTATTTGCAGAGTACTAGTATTATAAAATATGGGGTGTTACATCCTCCCCCCCTAGGAACATTCGTCTTCGAATGTTAAAATAATTAAATAGCCTAACCAATTGTAAACTATTACTTACACAAACTTTTGACAACACATTAAGTATTCAATCACATGTACCTATTAGTGTCCAATTTTCTACATATTGGACCTCCTCTTTAGCTTCAAATAAGTAAGGGTATTTTGTTTTCATCATGTCCTCGGCCTCCCATGTTATTTCTTTTAACACACTAAATTTTCAATCATACGTACCTATTAGTGTCCCAATTCTACATGTTGAACTTCCTCTTTTGCTTTAAAAAAGTAAGGGTATTTTGATTTCGTCGTGTCCTCGGCCTCCCATGTTATTTCTTCTGCTTGCTGGTTTCTCCAAAGTACTTTCACTGAAGCTATTTCTTTATTCCTTAGTTTCTTAACTTAACGATCTAGAATAGCCACAGGTACCTCTTCATAGGTGAGATCTTCTGTAACCTGCACATCCTCAATAGGAGTGATACGGGATGGGTCACATATGCATTTTCGGAGCATTGACACATGGAAAACTGGATGAACCATTGAAATCTCTTGGGGTAGGTCTAGTTCATATGCAACCTTTCTGAACCTCTTGATAATTTGATATGGCGCTATGCAATGTGAGCTTAGTTTTCCCTTCTCACCAAATCTCATAACCCCTTTTATTAGAGATACCTTTAAGAATACACGATCCCCTACTGAAAACTCTAGTTCTCTCCTTCTAGCATCCGCATATGATTTGTAACGACTTTGGGCTATTTCTAGCCGCTGCTGTATTACCTTAACTTTTTCCATAGCTTGTTGTACTAGATCTGGCCCAAGTAAGGTGGTTTCTCCCACTTCAAACCATCCAATCGGCGAGCTACATTTCCTTCCATACAAAGCTTCGTAAGGTGCCATCTTGATACTTGAGTGGTTGATAGTTAGTGTTTATTTTATTCATCTAATCGGCGAGCTACATTTCCTTCCATACAAAGCTTCGTAAGGTGCCATCTTGATACTTGAGTGGTTGCTATTATTATAGGCAAATTCAATAAGTGGCAAATGTTCCACCCAACTACATTTAAAGTCCAATGCACAAGCTCACAGTGTATCTTCAAGTGTTTGAATGGTGCGTCCTACTTGACCATCTATTTGAGGGTGGAAAGTTGTACTCAAATTCACTTGTGTCCCTAAACTGCTTTGGAAGGACTTCCAAAACTTTGCAGTGACTTGAGCTCCTTGGTCAGATATAATAGAGATTGGGAGTCTATGTAGCCTGATTATCTCTTTAAGGTATAGCTTGGAATACCCCTCAGCTATATAATTACTCCTGACTGGCAAGAATTATGCTAACTTTGTGAGTCTGTCAAATATTACCCATATGGAGTGAAACTTCTGAAATGAGCGAGGCAAACCGGTAACAAAATCCATATTGATCATATCCCACTTCCATGTTGGAAGCTCTATATGTTGCATATAACCTCGTGGCTTCTGGTGTTCTACTTTCACCTGTTGGCAATTCGGACATTGAGCCACAAATTCTACAAGGTCCCTTTTCATGCCTCCCCACCAAAACATTCCCTTCAGGTCGTGGTACATCTTAGTTGATCCTGGATGGATGGAATATCTGGAATGATGGGCTTCTTTCATTATTCTCTTTCTTAATCCATTAATATCAGTCACACATAATCTATTTTGGCAATAAAGTACTCCATTTTGCTTAAGGTCAAAACCCTTTATGGAATATCTGGAATGATGGGCTTCTTCCATTATCCTCTTTCTTAATCCATTAATATCAGGCACACATAATCTATTTTGGCAATAGAGTACTCCATTTTATGTAAGGTCAAAGACCTTTATCATACCTTGACTCACATTTTCCTTAAGCTATTGTAGAATAGGATCCTCGAACTATTTTTCTTTGATCTCCATTTCAAATGAAGATGTTGCTGCATTATGTACCACAATCCTTTCCTTTGGGGTTTCAACAAGATAAACTCCCAAGATAACTAGTTGACGCAGATCCTTAGCCACTCCTTGACTTACCTTGGCCTGACCACTAGTATTCAGGATTGCCTTATGACTCAAAGCATAGCTACCACATTTGCCTTCCTCGGATAGTATAGTATATCAATGCCGTAATCCTTTATTAGCTCTAACCATAGCCGCTGTCTTAGATTTAGGTCTTTCTGCTTGAAAATATACTGGACACTCTTATGGTTAGTATATATGTCAACGTGAACCCCATACAAATAGTGGCATGCCTAGGTCTTTCTGCTTGAAAATATACTGGACACTCTTATGGTTAGTATATATGTCAACGTGAACCCCATACAAATAGTGGCGCCATGTTTTCAATGCAAACACAACCGCTGCTAGTTCAAGATCATGTGATGGATAGTTTTTCTCATGTAGTCGTAGCTGTCCGGATGCATAAGCAATCACCCTACCATGTTGTGTCAATACACACCTTAAGCCAACTCTTGAAGCGTCGCAATACATTGCATACCCCTCAGTGCCTTCTGGAAGTACTAGGATAGGGGTAGAAGTTAGCTTATTTTTCAGCTCACGGGAGCTCCTTTTGCTTCTTTTTCAGCTCCCAGAAGCTCCTTTCACCTGCATCATTATATTAAAACTTGGTTGCCTTATGTATCAACTTTTTCAGAGGTGCAGAATAGAAGAAAAACCTTTAACGAACCTTCTGTAATAACCTGCTAACCCTAGGAAGCTCCGAACTTCTGTAGGTGTCGTTGCCCTTAGCCAATCTTTCACAGCCTCTATCTTTTGTGAATTAACCCTTATTCCCTCATCAAACATAGTATGACCCAAGAATGCCTTGAGTTTAGCCAAAATTCACATTTAGAAATTTGTCATACAACTATCTATCACAAAGAACCTGTAACACTTGTCATATGTGATTTGCGTGGTCCTCTTTTGATCCTGAATGTACCAAAATATCATCTATAAATACTATCTTGAACACATCCAACAATGGCTTGAATACCCTATTCATCAGATCCATAAAAACTGCTAGTGCATTCGTTAGCCCAAACGATATAACAAGAAATTCAAAGTGACTATAGCGTGTTCTAAAAGCAGTCTTAGGTATATCTTTCTCCTTCACCCTCACTTGATGATAACTTGATCTCAAATCAATTTTTGAAATGCATCTAGCACCCTACAACTGATCAAATAAATCATCAATCCTGGGGAGGGGTTATTTATTCTTAATTGTTACCCTATTCAATTGCTGATAGCCAATGCACATTCTCAATGTTCCATCCTTTTTACGTACAAATAAGACTGGTGCACCTCAAGGGGACACACTAGGTTTTATAAAATCCTTCTCCAATAAGTCTTTTAACTGCTCTTTTAATTCATGCAATTCTGCTGGGGCCATTCTATATGGAGGGATAGAAATAGGTTGAGTGCC
>DF360225.1:18710-37247 GCA_000787875.1 Solanum virginianum | reverse complement strand
CTATCCACCTATTACACTTGGCTCTATGGCATAATCTAGCAAATAAAAAGAAAGTAACAACTCCTAAATGCCAAGTAGCCTCCTGCTTATGAATGTGGTGCACAACACATTGATAAACAAGATTCTACATAGACACAACTTTGTAGACTCCCTAGGATGACCCGCTCTGGTACCACTTCTGTCATGTCCTAATATTCTGTTAAGGCGGATTGGGACCTATTGCTGATAAGGCTTGGGAGAACTAACTTGTATCCATATGTTTTCTATACATATAATAAGGAATTTTTACATCCAACATGCCTTTCAGAAAGTAAACAATAATAACAAGCCAAATGGAAATGCATATGGCTAGGCGGTTGGGGCCATGTTTCCTAAAGTATGAGATATGACTACACTTTAAGTTACATAGTCCACAAAGCCTCTAGATAAGGAAGAGTATATGATAAGGGTCGGCACAAGCCCTGCCTCGATTAACTGTACAATATAAAATTATAAGCTCTAGACAAGCAAAGTTCTGAAGCAACCTGGAGCTTGGTAGTAACAACTGGATATCCTGTACTCCTACTGGGGTAATCTACTAGAACCTATACCTGTAGCATGAAATGCAGGACCCCCATAAGGGAAGTCAGTATGAGATAATGTACTAAATATGTAAGGCAGAAAATACTGTATATGAAGTAAAAACTTAAATAAAACTATGCACTGGTGTAGGATAAAATACCACCTTAGTTATACTATTGGATCATGTACTTTATGTTCTTTTTATCCCTTTACCTTTAATGTATAATCTGTGCACAACATGTAATATAAATGTCTAGCTGATCAGTGGTAAATTTATATTAGGATCGTCCCTAGCTAGGTTTTTCCTTTAACCCCTTGGGCTACCCCCATGATAGGATCGACCCTGGCTAGGTGATTCTTCCACCCCTCCGGTTACCACCCATCAATAAGCAATATATACATTATTTTTCAATTACTTTTGAGATGATTTTTTTGGTGGTCATAGTATTGGAACTAAAGGAACATAGATACAGCATATGACATGTAAATAATCACAAAAGACAACATCATAATGAAAGGAATAGATTACACAAATAATGAAATGCATTGGAGGTAGAACAACACATGAACTTTATTTAGTAGAATGAACTTGTGTATCTTAGTATCCAAGTATGTATGCTGAGTTGAAGGTGACTATGTATGAGAGCATATGAACTTGTGAAAGAGTTAAGACATGGTTAACATTTGTGCTGGAGTTGGTAAGTACCTTTATGTGCCAAGAAAGAATCTAGATTTCATGTCAAGTAATATGAATTCAAATAGCCTTACATACTCGTTGTATGACCTTGCTATTACCTTGAGATAACTTTCCCTTCCTCCCAATATTTATCTATAGTATAGTAGGTGATAGAACTAGCATTAGCATCCAATAGACACATCTTGGCAGCCCAATATCATAAAGAAACAACATGCGGGCAGTAAGCGGATAATTATGAACCCAAGCGCATTCTTTCAATCTTTTCACCCCTAATCGTATTTTCTAATACACATTCTCATATGCACATCATGTGTAGTATGTGTTAGTATCATAAAATTCTTACAATAGCCTAAAAAGTACAACACATAACAATTTTACGCAACATTCAAATAGGCAGCATAACGTTACATCCTTTGCTATATTTCGAAGTTGACAATTCTAAACCTATTCCAACTTTAACCAAATTGTATCCAACGTTTTTTTACACATAAAACTAGTATTACAATAGTCCACAAATACTCCCAAATTAGGTGAAGGTCATGATACAATAATTTTTAATTTCCAGCTCACAAGTTTCTTTTAATTGTACAACTAAGATATCCTACAATAAGTCATCTTTGTGGACTGTAACAATGGTGAAGCAGCCTGGTTACATCACTATCAAACCAACCTTTGTTAAATACATATATCTTACTTCATAATACAGCCAACCAAGAAGAGAAAAGCCGCTTAATTAACGAGAAAAATGTACAACAATCCTTAGGACAAATGCTGTCCAAATTTTCAGCACAAGCATAACTAGCATATAGATCTTGTTTTTCATATGATAAGTATAACAAATACATAGATATTTTAACTTAACTTAGCCTTCAAGATCTAGGTTTCCTTTAAGAACTTAGAGGGTTGTATTGGCTACCTTGTGAAATGAAGTAGAGAGAAAACAAAAGTCTTTAGGAAAGCTGAAATTTTCCAAAGTGAAAATGACTTAGGGGCTGTTTTCATTCCTTTTTTTCAAGCATCTTTTGGCCGACATACTTTTGAGGTTTTGACCACCTATTGACACTTGTTACTAAGTGGTAGATACTGCAGCTTGGCCCTCATACTTGGGCCTAAATGGGTCTCAAAGTTGATGGGCCTTGGCTGCCCATTTTCGCAAATCCCTCTTCACTTAGTTTGGGCCTAATTAGTTAAGTGGGTTGTGATATCCTTGGGCCCTTTTTATTCCACTTCTTGGGCTCTAAGTATAGTCCATTTATGATGCTAAAACATAGGCTAAAGTTATATCCTTAACATGGATTTTATTCATGACCGGACATGGACAAATTCAATGTTGGGCCTCGTCTCCATTTATCTAACAAATTTAATCTATGTAAGTAGGTGACTCACCTACTAGATTCCTAAGTCCTACAAGTACCTCAATTCTATCTCTTTATTTAGGGTTATGATCTCCTTAATTTGATTAAAAACTTATTTACACCCGACCCTCTTCAGCTTTAGACATACATAACGCCCTCTACTTGAGATTCAAGCACTTAAAAAAATTGACGCACTAATTTGAAAAGCCATGTCCTATTTCATTATTATAGTACTAGTATTATAAAATATGAGGTGTTACAGGGTAGTTGGGATGATTATCTTCCATTGATTGAGTTTGCCTATAACAATAGCAAATGTGGTAGCGGATGCCTTGAGTAAGGTGTCTATAGGTAGCCTAGCTCATGTTGATGGTAGTGAGAAGAAGATGTCTAGGGAGGTGCATTGCTTATCTAGGTCGGGAGTTAGGTTGGAAGAGGATAGTATTATTGGTATGGTTGTTGTTGATGGCTCTAAGTCTTCTTTGATTGATGGGGTGGTGGCAAAACAAGATCTTGATCCCTCCTTGTTAGAATTGAAGTCCTTGGTGAAAGAGGGCAAGGTGGAGGTTTTCTCCCAAAGGTTAGGTACCAAGGTAGGTTGTGTGTACCATGTGTTGATGGTTTAATATAAAGGATCCTTGATGAGGCCTATAACTCTTCTATGTTATCTACCCAGGTTCTACCAAAATGTACAAAGACTTGAGGGATGTGAATTGGTGGGGAGGCATAAAGAGAGACATTGCAAAATTTATTTCAAGTTGTCATACTTGTCAACAAATCAAAGCCGAACACCAAAGGTTGGGTGGCCTAACCTAAGATATTTAGAATCCTACTTTAAAATAGGAGGTAATTAATATGCATCTTGTGGTAGGGTTGCCTAAGACTAGAAAAAGTTTTGATTCCATTTGGGTGTTGGTTGATATGATGCCAAAATCGGCTCACTTTCTATCGGTTAGGACCACATTTAGGGTTGAAGATTATGCAAGGATGTACATTGATGACTTGGTATGCTTGCGTGGGGTTCCTTTGTCCATTATATTAGATCGTGGGGCACAATTTACTTCACATTTTTGGAGATCTTGCTATAGGGGTCTTAGTACTAGAGTTAAGCTTCCTATGACCTTCCACCCTCAAACGGATAGCCAACCCAAGAGGAACATCCAAACCCTTGAGGATATGCTTAAGGTGTATGTGTCGGAGCTTAAATATACTTGGGATGACCATCTTTCGTTGATTGAGTTTGCCAACAACAATAGCTATCATTCTAGCATCGGTATGGCTCCTTTTGAGGCTCTTTCTGGGAGACGTTGTAGCTTATCGTTGGTTAGTTTTAGGTTGGTGAGGTAGCTTTGTTGGAACTAAATCTAGTTATGGAGGCTCTTGAGAAGGTTAGGATGATTAGAGAAAGGTTGAAGACGGCCCACAGCCACAAAAAATCCTATGCTTATGTGAGAGGAAGAGACCTTGAATTCAAGGTTGGTGATTGGGTCTACCAAAAGATTTCACCCATGAAGGGCGTGGTCCATTTTGGTAAGATGGGAAAGTTGAGCCCAAGATATGTTGGTCCTTATGAGGTCATGAGGAGGGTTCGCAAGGTAGTTTATGTGTTGAGGAGTTGAGAGTGCTACTTGGGAGGCCGAAGTGGACATGCAAAAGTGATATCCTTTAACTTTCCCACTCCAATCAATCCTAAGGTATTGATCTAAGCCTATTATATGATCTTAGGTCTTAAGTTCAGCCCCATGTCATTGCGTATGTTCATGTTTAAATTGACAAGTTCATGTTTATTTTTCATTTATGACGAAAGTTTTGAAATGATGTTTAAGTGCATTGTTGCATCACTATGTGGGCTGAAAGTTTCATGTTTTTGTCTCTCATATGCATCTGTTTGACTTTTGAGGATGAATATTCCTAAGGGGGAGATATTGAAATGACCCCAAAAAGTGTCCAAAAATGTGCCTCAGAAGTGCCCGAAATTGTAATTTTCATATATCTCATAATCTATGTGCGATATCAAAAATTTGACTTTATATTCTTGTTCAAGAGGTCAAAATTAGGGGGAGAAGGGTCTAGCCCCAATTTAAGAGCGAAAGATTAGCAATTATGAAATTTCAAGAATGCAATTTCCAGTGGCAAATCCGTGTCGCGGCCACAGTACAAAAAATGGCCTGTTTGTTTTTAACTCAGTCTAAGACTTTTAAGTCTTGGGTCTAAGTATTCCCAAATGTGAAAATGCCTATACTTAACCATTTTTCACCCTCATATCATCCTAAATATTCTCCAATACACACTCAAACACTTAGCCAAATTTTTCACTCCTAAACTCAAGACTCAAAACCCTTTCCGGATCTTAAGGTTCTTCTTCAACCACGCTTCAAGTCTCCATCTCCAATCTTCATAAAGTTCATCTCCAAAGCTAAGTTATGTGGGTTTCTTTCATGGGTTTCATTCACCCATGATAACCAAGCTTTTTTACTCAAAATTGCATGATTTAATGTTGATTTATTCATGGGTCTTATCTATTGTGAAAATCACTACACACTATGTTGGGTTTATGAAATTGTGCCTGTTTTACTATGTTTGGAGCTATGAAGAAAGGGTCTATTGTGAAACTTGTTGAAGGGTCTTGATGTATATTGTTTGAGGATGTTACCAAGTATCTATTGATGGCTTTACACTAATTTTTCTTGCATGATTTCACTCTTGAATTGCATGGTTTTACACTAGCATTACACACTCTCTAAGTGTTTGATTAAATGTCCGATTATGGAAATTTTAAGGAATTTAAGCTCCACTATATGTCTTATGAGATGAATGACTACATGATGATGAAATGATGATAGAATGATGATGGAATAATCAAAAAAAGGAATATATGTATATGATGATAAAAGGAGTGTGTATATATATAATATATCTCTATACAGTGTTGGAGATGACCAAGCCTAGCTCGGGGGGTATAGGCTTCGGTAACCTATCAAGGCGTTGGTACCTTGGTTGCTTAGCTTGTGGGTGGTAGGCCTCGGTAAAGTTTTTTTGGGGGTTGCTACCCATCAACCTTGATGGGGGGTTTGAACTTTGTCAACCTCAATGGGGGTTTAGTACTCCATCAACCTCGGTAGGGGGTTTGTACTCCATCAACCACATGAAGGGGTTAGTACCTTATGCGCCTATCCAAGGGGGTGGTAGGCCTTGGCTTTCACTAAAGTGATCACTCTTTATACTCGTATTTATGATTTATATAAGCATGGTTTTACTTCCATCATCATTCATACATGTCATATTGCTAGTATGTTATTCATTTCTTATGATTATGCATTTTGCCTATGATGCCTACCTCTTGTTGCATTGCATCGTACATACTTAGTACATTTAAACGTACTAACATATACTCTATCCTTACATGATGTGATCATGTAACAACCGGTGCACCGCTTGATCATTCTCCTCCTCCACGTTGCTAGTACAACTTCTATTAAGCTTGTTGGTGAGTCGTCCATTCTGAGGACGTTACTTATGATCTCTTGCTATGTATTAAGACTTTCTTTTTGACTTATTTTTGATTATGAGGGTGAGCTCGATTACTTTATCTTGCCCCTGCTCTTATCTATGTAGTAGAGGTGTTTTTGGACATGTTACGTACCTATGCTATGAGCTTTAACTCTATTGACTCTTGATGTTCATGATATGGAAGTTCCCTTAATCCCTATTCCTCTTATTTACATTTATCTCTTATTATCATTCTAATTGCTTCCGCGACCAAGGATGAGTAATGATAGTCTATGGGGCTTGTTTGGGATTCCTTCGGGTTCTCCATTTGTCGATCACATTTAGGCCCTAGGCTTGAGTCATGACAGTAACACCCTTATGAGATTACCAAAATACCCTTAGAATGGAATCGTACGTATAATGCGCCTTCCCAAGCTCTGATGAAAAATTCAAGATTGGATTTGCATTCAACACAAAACATTGAGTGGAAAAATGGTCTCATCACACTTGGACCCCACACGGGATTTGCATTCAACACAAAACATTGAGTGGAAAAATGGTCTCGGTCGGATTTTAGAGTGACCGGGTCAAAAGATAATTTTTCATAATTAATTCTAAAACAGTATTGATGCGTACCCCAGTCGCAATGTGCCATGGATGCGCACTTACAGTTATATTTTTTAAATTTTTTTTACTGGAATTGGAAAACTAGTTCGGGGGATTTTTGGAGGAAAATATATTGGTCCACGCTCGAGACGCGTCATGTACCTGTGTAATTTTTATGATAATTTTTTTAATTTTGAGAAGGGTATTTTGGATATTTCTAACATACTCCAAGTCTAATAAACGTATATATGAGTCATTTTGTTGAGATTAAGGGTTTCAAAACCTATTTTTCTTAGTGTTTCAAAATAAGAATTCTTTAGGGAGAAAAAAGAGGAAGCTTGAGACCTTGAGTTTGGAGTTGAGATTCCTTGAAGAAGTTTGAGTTATTCTCCACCCCAGGTATAAAACCCATGATTCTTGAGTCTTACATTTTTTATGTGTTGGAATTTCATGAATGTAGTTGGGTTAATTTATGAGTTTTATCCCTATTATCATGATATATGAATGTTATCAGAGTGCTTGATAACCTAGCTCTAAGCTTAGTATTTTCTTGCTTATTTATCAAATTGGAATTTGAGAAGTATGTTTCCTTGTTTCATATATACATGTGATGAATATCTGTTATGTCTTATACGTTGACCATGGATGATATGATGTCACCTGACTATAATTTATATGAGTTGCATGTTGTGAATTGAATCTTGAGTTGTATTGATTTGAGTTCCCATTTTGAGTTATGGAGTTAATTGAGAAAGTTGTTATTGAGTTGACTGAGATGAGTTTGAGTTGATGAGCATGTCTTAGTCTAAGAAAGAGTATTGAGCACTGAGTTGGGTAAGAATAGTCACCCTAGACTACGTTGCCAGTGTAGGATGGTCGCACACTCAATAATCTATGTTATTCCCTCATCATTTATGGCATTTGCATTCATGACTTTGATTATTTTGTAAATTATGAAGTGGGTTAAGCCCAATTATGTTTTTATGATATGATTTTGATAAGATATTAGTTATGACACTCTCTTAGGATCTGAGAGAGAGAGTTAGAGGTTGACATCATATTCCTTGGCAAGTTTAGGATGGGCGTGGGAACGTCGTCTTTTCATTGTACATCACCAAACTAATGGTGGGCTAGATAGTTTTCTCAGTTAAAGAAACATCCAAGCAACACTTGAGTTGAGCATATCATGATTTTTGAACTGAGTTGCATTAAATTAAATACTAAGTTATTTTGTAAAGCATGATTTTCAAACTTTAAACTTGCATCATGTTACTTTAGTTGAGTCATGAGATAAGGAATTGAGTCTTGAGTCGAGACGAACGTCTTTGTTGAGCCTTACCTATTTTCTTGAGATATTTTGCATACTGTACATTTCACGTACTGACTCCATTTGGCGCTGCATCATTTCATGATGTAGATTTAGCAGAAAGAGGAATTCTGCAGATGCACCATTGAGGTTCAACATCCCTAGTTCCAGATAGTGGTAAGTCCTCCCCTGCATTCAGAGGATACCCTTTACTTTCTTCTTTACATTTCGAGTTAGTTCTTTGAGTTTATTGTAGCCATGGTCTGTCATGGGACTTTCTAGACATTTAGAAAAGAGGGTTCATAGATTTAGAGTGGAGTATTATTAAGTATTTCGTATTCAGACTTCAATTATTTTGAGAAACTATTTATGATATGCTTTTCTTTTCTTTAATGTTATTGTAAGGACCTATATTTTTGTACTACTTCATCAGAGCTTGATAATTTTATTTTGGAGAAAACTTGCACTAAGTTTCGTCTCAAGGGAGACTACACAGCCAGTGTGAGGTCACACGAGCCGTGTGGCCTCTAGTGGCACAACACTTGGCTTAATTATTGTTATGTGGCCTTGGAGTGGAGTTTTGGGCCAAGGCACATCACACTTGGACCCCACACGGGCCGTGTGATACTTCACAGACCTTGTGGAGGACCGTGTAGAGCACCGTGTAATGGCCTTGAGCTTGGAAAACTAACATGTGAAGCAAAATAGAGGGACATGGCCACCATCACGGGCCATGTGAAGGCTCATGGACCATGTCCCCATCCGTATAGCTCCAAAATGAAGAATTTTCTAAGTATGGACCACGTCTCGTAACCTCGTCGTGAAGATTTTTTTCCATGTATAGGGGTACGGCCCGTGTCACGAACTGTGTGACATCACATGGGCCTTTTAACCCTCAGTGTAGTTAACTTTGTGAAATTTTCTAAGTAGGGGGTCTTCAAGCTCAAGCTAACTCCAGTTACAACCCTTCAATTCAAGCTTATTCATTTTGTTTAAGGCTATCATGGGTCTTCTACATCAAGCCAAGTTCAAAAGAATTCTGTTGGCTAAGTTTTTCACAAGTACCAATTGTAGGGTCAAATTTAAATGGGAATATCTCTTACCATAAAATTAACTGGGTCGTCCACAAACTATCATATTAAAGCTCTTTGAATTAGTGTTCCAACGCACTTGGTTTCACCTCATTTAGAGTTTTGATGAAGAAGTTATGCTCATTTCTATAGAACTCATCTATGCAGGGGTATGTATGGGTTTTCTCTTAAATGTCATTTCATTAATGGCATTTCCATAAATTTAGTTATTTCTATAGGTCTTTTGGGATCTCCCATGCTATATAATGACCTTCTAAAGGCCTAAAACCCTATTCAAGTTACTCACATTCACTCTCTCTCATTCAAAAGACTCTCTTAAATCCTCTCAAAAGTTCTTGAAGATTTTAAGCTTGGGAATCAAGGCAAATTCAATTCTTCTTCAAATTCTTTTGGGTTTTCTTCATCTTGGTGAAGTTATGTGGGTTTTGATCCTTGGTTACTTCCAATAAAGGAGACCCAAACTATTTTCAAGTAATTTCATGAATTTCTAGTTTACTTTAAATTGGTATTTTAAATATTATGATTCCTTAAATTCAAGTAATGTATGAGTTATGCATAACTACTTATTTTATGATGATTTAAGCTTGCATATATTGAAATACATTATTATTATGAATATTTGAATATGGATAGTCCCTTTAATGTTTGAATCTAACCATGAGTGATTTATACTATGGTTTAAATGTGGATTTAGTTATGGATTTACTTTAATTTTATATTATATTATACAATTAATTTTAGATTGACTCTCAATAATCTATGTTATTCCCTCATCATTTATGGCATTTGCATTCATGACTTTGATTATTTTGTAAATTATGAAGTGGGTTAAGCCCAATTATGTTTTTATGATATGATTTTGATAAGATATTAGTTATGACAAGAATGTGATCACATATATGTCTATTGATTATGGCTCTTTCAGCATTTTGGGTGCTTGCACCATTTTGGATATGAATAGGCTATTCTTATGAATGAGTAATATGACTATGAACTATGATTTGGCATTTGAGCCTAAGTATGAACTATTATGATTGGTGTTTGGCTTTTAAGCCTAAGAATGCTTTGAAAAGGTTTTGAAAATATTTGTTGTCACTTTTGAAAGTATGTATCTATAATTGTATATGTATTCTTGTGGGATGATGACTTAGCACCGATAGATTGATGGTTCTCTCTCTTTCCTCAAACTATCTGCCTAACATAGGTCCTTCTGAAATGGAAGTCCCCGTAGGAAAGGTTGCTTCATATGAAATGGGAGGCCCATAAGGTGAAGCGTAATGTGATATGTTTATGTTATGAAAATCCTATCCGAAATGGGAGGCCCGTAAAGAAGGTTACTTCATACGAAATAGAAGGCCCGTAAGGTAAAGTATGGATTACCTTTGGCAAGTAGACCACCTCTTTACCGATGAGGGGTAATCATTAGGATTCCAAGTAATAGCTCACTTGGTCTTACTTATGTCAGTTAAGGTCACATCTCCACTATATATATGAGCATCATTTGCATTTCAAGCATCATGAATATCTTAGTATCTTGTTATATTTACATTCCTTGCTATATATCTCTTTCTATATTATGTACCCTTGCCATCTAATATTGTATGTAATTTTTGGTAAGTTACATGCATTGCACCCTACATACTTAGTACATTCAAATGTACTAATGCATACTTTCACCTACATGACCTTACCATGTAGGAACCGAAGATTACTTTTATCTACTGTTGACGCTAGATCAGAATTGAGACATTTGTTATGGTGAATCCTATCTTCTAAGGACAAACCATTATTCCTCAACCTATATTGCTTCCATTTGTGTCATTTACTTTGAGGTAAGCCCGATATATATCTTGGCCCCCGTCTTATCTTATGACTAGAGGCATTATTGAACATCTTGTAGACTCTCGTTGGTCTATATGCTATGTATTGTATTTGAACCTGATGATCATGGTTATCTATTGGTTATGGCTATTATGGTTTGATAATGGGAATTATGCTATGTATATGTAAGTTTGATGTGGAAATGTGAAAGATCCTAAGTCCCAAATTGCCCCCATAGAGTGAGTCATACTTACCCACCTCTTAGTCTTTATATGCTATGTGCTATGTGCTATGTGAATTCATGTTAATCTATTTCTCTATGATATCTCGAAAGCGTGAGTCCTACTTTTCCATCCCTTAGAACTATGTGTTTACTATTTGAATATGCTTCCGAACTGATGGTGTGAATTTTGGGTACTTTAAGGCTTATTTAGGGACTCTCGGGTTCCTATTCGCCATATCACTCCTAGACACTAGGTCTGGGTCATGACAATGATTGTATCCGAGTACTAGGTTTATAAATGGTCCTCGAAGTCCAACATATCGCGTCAACTAAAGTCTTATTCATAGGTGTGAAGCACGCCATATCTATGGGTAAGAGGCTACAAGGCATTTTAGGAAATGTTTCACTTTTCATGATTCATATTGTGCCATGGTCCATATCTTAATGTCTCCTATATCCACCCCTCTCTACCAAATAGAGAGAGTTGCTTTGGGCTCATAATGGAATTCAGCAAAAGGTAGAGTTGTAGCTGATATGATCGTTGAGGCCAAAAAGAAATGATAAAGTATGTGCATAGATTGACAAGCTTGCTCCTTCGGGTATTTGAATTTTTCTTAGGTTGGCTGGTTGTTACATAAGATTTGTTAAAGGGTTCTCATCTATTATATCTCTAATGACCATGTTGGTTCAAAAGAAGGCCAAGTTTGTATAGTTAAATAAGTATGAGAAGGTTTTCAGACTTTCAAAGATTGACTCACATTGGCTCCTATTTTGACTTTATGCAAAGTAGTGGGACACGACTACCTTCATAGGCCATGTGAAGGCTCATGGACCGTGTGCCCGTTGACTTTATGAGAGGGATTAGATGGGTTAGTAGTGTACTGTGATGCTGCTCGATTTGGGTTGGGTTGTGTACGTATGCAACATGATAAGGTGATATATTATGCATCAAGGTAATTGAAGGTGCATAAGCGTAATCACCCAACTTATGATCTTGGACTAGCAGCAATGGTGTTATCCTTGAACATTTGGAGACACTGTTTATGACAGGTGCATGATGATGTTTCCACAAATCACAAGAGTTTGCAAAATGTGTTCACTCAAAGGGACCTTAACTTGAGGCAAAGGAGAAGGTTGGAACTCCTAAAGGGCTATGAATGTATGACACCATCCCAATAAGGAAACTAGTATAGCTGATACTCTTGGTAGGCTATCTAGGAGAATTATGACTCCTGTTGATGAAGGGAAGAAAGAGTGGGCAAATGATGTTTACCGTTTGACTAGATTGGATGTTAGGTTGGCCGACTCTAATGATGGTGGTATTTATGTTTAGAATGGGGCCGAATCTTCTTTTGTTGTTGATGTTGAGGCTAAGTAATATCTAGATCCATCATTGGTTATGTTGAAGAGGTTGGTTGCCGAAAAGATGATAGGGGTTTTCTCCCAAGTGAGAGATGGTGTGCCTCCATATCAAGATCGGTTATGCATTTTGGATGTGAATGATCTTAGGAAGCTGATCATGAGTAAAGCCCATAACTCTCATTATTTTGTTCACCTGGGATCTACCAAAATGTATCAGGACTTAAGGGGAGTGTATTGGTGGTATGGTACAAAGAAAAACAATACCAAGTTATGTAATTTGAAGATTGGCTAACCAGATGGTATGCCTAATTTTATTATGTTAGATTGCGGTACCCGACTTACTTTTCACTTTTGAAAATCACCTCAAAGAGGGGCTTGGTACTAAGGTGAAGCTAAGTGTTGTTTTTCATCCTTGATCCGTTGGGCAAGCTGATAGGATAATTCATACTTTAAAGGACATGACGAGGTCTTGTGTGTTAGAATTCAAGGTTAATTGGGATGATCGTCTACCACTTATTGAGTTTGCTTACAATAATAGCTTTCATGATAGCATCGGTATGACACTATTTGGGGCTTTGTTTGGTAGAAGGTGTAGGTCTTTGGTGGGATGGTTTGAATTAGATGAGATGACTTCTATAGACCCAGATTTAGTGTTGTAGGCTATGGAAGGAGTGGAATTGGTTAGGGAAAGGGAGAAGATGGTTCAAAGTCACCAAAGGTTTTAATTGGATGTTGGAAAGAGGGATCATGAGTCTTGTATTAATGATTATGCAGATCTAAAAGTATCACCTATGAAGGGTGTGATGCATTTTGGAAAGGAAAGGCAAGTTAATTTTCTCGATATGTAGGCCCTTGTGAGATTATTGAGCAGTTTTGAATTATGGCCTATAGATTGTACTTGCCTTTCGATTTGAGTTCTACTCAGTTTTGTATATGCCTAAGTTGAAAAGGTTGGTTGGTGATACTAGTGCAATTGTACCTTTTGGGAGGTGTTGAGGTTGAGGGGAGCTTGTCTTATGAGAAAGTTTTGGTTAAGGTCTTGGATAGGCAAGTGGAGAGGCTTCGCAACAAAGATTAACATATTGAAAGTGCTGCGTGGGGAGTGGAATCAAGTAGGATGCAGTGACACCTTTATCCTTTCCCATCTACTCAAGCCAATGGTATTAGGTTCTTCTTATCCTCAATGGTCCTTCTTCTTTCACTCTTGAGTCGCATGACATGACATGCATACATATGCACAAAAATAATTTATTTTATAACATTTTAAAAGATTGGAATACGTTTTGATATGAGTTTTAATGACTTTATGATTTTCAAATGATAAGTCATGCATTGTATCTTGTATTTGAAAGTTTCATGTTCTAAGTCAAGCCTTTTAAGCCTTGTCCCACTACATTCGAGGACGAATAACCCAAAGGGGGAGATGATGTAAGGACCCAGATTTTTGTACGACTTCATTGGAGCTTGAGAATTTCATTTTGGACAAAACTTGGACAAAGTGTCATCTCAAGGGAGACCACATGGCCAGTATGAGGTCACACGAGCCATGTAATCTCTAGTGGCATAACACTTGGCCTTAATTTTGGGTTTGTGGCCTTGGAATAGATTTTTAGGCTAAGGTATATTACACTTGGACCCCACATGGGTCGTGTGACACTTCATGGACCATGTGGAGGGCCATGTAATGGCCTTGAGCTTGGAAAGCCAATGTATGAAGCAAAGTAGTGGGACACGACTACCTTCATAGGCCATGTGAAGGCTCATGGACCGTGTGCCCGTCGTATAGCTCCGGAATGAAGAATTTTTCTAAGTGTAGACCACGTCTCGTAACCTCATCGTGAAGATTTTTTCTAGGTATAGTGGTACGGCCCGTGTCACGAATCGTGTGACATCACACGAACCATGTGGCCCCTAGTGTAGTTAACTTTGTGTAGCCCGGGATGTCTTGGCCCCCATCCTATCTTATACTAGAGGCATTGTTGGACATCTTGTAGACTTTTGTTTTGATCTATATGCTATGTGTTGTATTTAAACTTGATGATCATGGTTATCTATTGGTTATGACTATTATGGTTTGATTATGGGAATTAACTATGTATATGTATGGTTGATGTGGAAATATGGAAGATCCTAAGTCCCTAATTGCCCCCATAGAGTGAGTCATACTTACCCGCACATTAGTCTTTATGTGCTATGTGTTATGTGAATTCATGTTAATCCCTTTCCCTATGATATCTCCATAGCAGGAGTCCTACTTTCTCGTCCCTTAGAACTATGTGTTTACTATTTGAATACGCTTCCAAACTGATGATGTGAATTTTGCGTACTTTAAGGCTTGTTTGGGGACTCTTGGGTTCCCATTCGCTAAGTTACTCCTAGACCCTACGTTCGGGTCATGACAATTATCATTGAGTATTCTTCCACTGTTGAGTAAGATGTGATGATGAGGCCAAGTAGTTCACTCGAGGACTAGCAATAGTCTTTGATTGTCGGCCACGCCTAGGGTACCCTCCCGGGGCGTGAGAAAGGCTTTCAAGTTAAATTACAAAATAGATTTATTTTTTTTGTTATCCAGATGAAATGTTTTTTAGAAAAATCATTTTAATTTTGATAAATTCTTATTGTTGGTAAAGTGGGAAAATAATTTTTTTGATGAATACTAAAAAAAAAGTTCTTTTCCAATTTTGCTTCCTTAAACTTGGAAAAAAATCTTATAGTAGTTTTCAGCAGAGGAAACAATTAAAAGGATATGCTAACTTTCAAGCATGCTACAATAATAATAATAATAACTTGCTACAAAAAAAATAAAAAAGACATGTTATAAAGAGAGAATTAGACTTGGGTGTGTAGTTAAGAGTGAGAGGTTTAGTTGGTGAGAATAAAGCATATGGTCTAAAATACAAGGAGACTATTAAATTTTATGATTTTAAGTTTAAGATATGTATAGTTTCTTAAATCTTATGATATAAAATTTGTGAGGTACAAAGTAGGAATTGTGAGACTTATTAAGTATAGAAAGAAATACTCTCTTTGAGATAGGGCATAAAAAGAAAGTCTGACACATAAATTGAAACTAAGAAAATGTAAATGTTTTGTTAGGATCAAGTGTTTACCATTATGTCAAAAGTTATAGCTGATAGCAAAGACATAGCTTTATTTCTTAAATAAGTCCACTAAGTAAGTTTCATATTCGATCATGACTTAGACCTAAACCACCCCAGCTCCTAGTGAGTCTTGTCATCGGCAGAAAGTTGGCATAACCCAACAAGTTCTAACAGATTTATTTTGTTGGGAAAAAATACTAGAGAGAGAGAGAGTCATTCTTGATGACATATTACATTTAACATTCAACAGGTAAAATGAAGTTGTTAGTAACTGAAGATAGAAACATTTATTTTCTGAACAATCATGTTGTGTTTCCTTGTTTTGCTTTGCAGAATTCAGAAATGGAGATTGGCATAGCAATTGGTGGGGCATTTCTCTCTATATTTTTGAATGTTTTGTTTGATAGGCTTGCTCTTAAGGGTGATCTTCTCAACATGTTTCAGAAGCGTAAGAATGATGATCGGCTCTTAAAGAAGCTGAGAATGACTTTGCTTGGTCTTTAAATTGTGCTAAATGATGTAGAGAATAAGCAAGCATCAAATCAATCTGTGAGATAGAGGCTTAATGGGCTTTGAGATACTGACTACTCTGCTTGAAGAAGTCAATTACAAAGCTTTGAGGCTTAAGGTAGAAAGTCAGCATCAAAATCTTATAGATACAAGCAACCAACAAGTGACCTCAACCTGTGCTTGAGTGATGATTTTTTTCGCAACATAAAGGAGAAGTTGGAAGAAACCACTGAAACATTGGAGGTGTTGGAAAAGCAAATCGGTCGCCTTGGTTTAAAGAAACATTTTGTATCAACTAAATAAGGAACTAGAACATCTTCAACTTTTTTTGTTGAAGAATCTGATATTTTTGGTAGGCAGAATGAAATTAAGGAATTGATTGAGCGTCTATTGTCTAAGGATGCAAATGGAAAAAATCTGGTTGTGGTTCCTATTCTTGGAATGGGCAGTAGGGGTAAGACAATGCTTGCTAAAATAATTTACAATAATGGGAAGGTGAAAGACCATTTTAATTTGAAAGCTTGGTATTGTCTTTCTGAGGCATATGATGCTTTGAGAATAACAAAAGGGCTGCTTCAAGGAATTGGCTCATTTGACCCAAAGGATGACAATAATCTTAATCAGCTACAGTCAAATTGAATAAAGGCCCAAAGGGAAAGAACTTTCTTGCTATCCTTGATGATGTATGGAATGATAACTATAGTGAGTGGGATGACCTTAGAAATTTGTTTGTACAAGGAGATATGGGAAGTAAGATCATTGTAACTACACGTAAGGAGAGTGTTGCCAAGATGATGTATGCTGAGATGATGGGTCATTGGGCAATCATTATAGGGACTTTGTCTAGTGATGACTCTTGTGCTTTATTCAAACGGCATTCACTAGAAAAGAACGATACTGAGGAACATCAAGAACTTGAAGAATCTTGAAAATAAATTGCAGACAAATGCAAAGGGTTGCCTTTAGCTCTAAAGGCACTTGCTGGTGTATTATGCTGCAAATCAGAGGTGGAGAAGTGGAGAAACATTTTAAGAATTGAAATATGGGAGCTGTAAGACAATGACATATTACCAGCATTGATGTTGAGCTATAATGATCTTCCTCCAGCTTTGAAGTGATGTTTAGATTTTTGTGCAATCTATCACAAAGATTATCAAATTTTGCAAAGACCAAGTTATTCACCTGTTGATTGCTAATGGTCTTGTACATCAATTTTGTTCAAGTAATGAATACTTTCACGAGTTGAGATCAAGATCATTGTTCAAAAGGGTCCCATAGTCTGAATGGAAACTAGGGGAATTCTTAATGCATGACCTTGTCAATGATTTGGCCCAAATTGCATCTTCAAAACTTTGTATAAGGTTGGAAGAGATCCAAGGATCTCATATGTTAGACTAGTGTTGGCACTTATCATATAGTGGGATATCATGGTTACTTTGAGAAATTGACACCCCTCGACAAATTGGAGCAGTTGAGGACATTGCTTCCAATTACTCACTATTTATGCTCACTAAGCAAGAGGGTGAAACATAATATGCTACCAAGACTAAGATCCTTAAGGGCATTATCATTATCTCGGTACAATATTAATGAGTTGCTTGGATGACTTGTTTATCATATTGAAGCTCTTGAGATTTTTGGACGTTTCTGGGACATGGATTGAAAAGTTGTCTGATTCTATTTGTGTATTGTATAACTTAGAGATACTTCTCCTGTCATCTTTTGTTAATCTTGAGGAGCTACTTTTGCGGATGGAGAAGTTGATTAACTTGTGTCATCTTGACATAAGCAACACTCCTCGCTTGAAGATGCCGCTACATCTGAGCAAGTTGAAAAGCCTCCAAATGCTAGTGGGAGCCAAGTTTCTTGTAGGTGGTTCAAGATTGGAAGATTTA
This sequence comes from Solanum virginianum, assembly GCA_000787875.1. Lineage (NCBI taxonomy): Eukaryota > Viridiplantae > Streptophyta > Magnoliopsida > Solanales > Solanaceae > Solanum > Solanum virginianum. The sequence continues at coordinate 19,227 of DF360225.1, read as the reverse complement.
GGTGACGTACAGAACTTGTATGGATCTCTATCAGTTTTGGAGTTGCAAAATATGGTTGATTAGAAGAGAAGTTGTGAAGGCAAAGATGACAGAGAAGAATCAAGTTGACAAGTTATCTTTGGAGTGCATCCCACATCGTGGGTGAAAATTTTTGTAAGGGAATTTTTCCCCTATAAATTGAAGTGTAGTTTTAAGATTTACAATACACCTCTCACTTGCCTTCTCATCTTCTAAGGCATTTATTCTTCTTTCTCTATTGTAATCATTCACTTATATTCTTTGGAGTGAAAAAAAATTGGGTCAGTTGTGTCTGAGGATGTACGTAAAAATAATATTTGTACCGAACCTCATAAATGCATTATTCTTTTTTATTTATCATCTTTTACTATTTTTAGTGACTTTTATTTTTGGGGTAGTAAAATAATCACACTTTAACCAGTTTACTTTTGCAACAATTAGTATCAGAGCCAAGGTTCTGTCTGAGTATGTTCTGTGATTGTCTGATCTTCCACATCAG
>DF360225.1:2650-18658 GCA_000787875.1 Solanum virginianum | reverse complement strand
TCCACATCAGAAAAGTTTTTTATTGGATCTAGGTTGTCAAGATATTTGTTTCTTAGTATGTTCTATGGTTTGTAGCATAGTCTGATCTTCCATATGAGAAAAGAATTATCTTAGACTGTGTAGCCAGTTATTAAATAGTATATGTAATACAAAATGGGAGAGGGAAATAAAGAAGTATCCAGCTCAGACAAGCCACAGGAGTCCACCTCAAGTGTCAATAACATGTCGTTGTTATCTTTGCTTATGTCAAGAATTAAGACAAATGCGAAGTTTGTAGTTGAAATTTTTCATGGAACATGACACTTTGGGGTATGGAAATATGAGGTTGAAGATGTCTATTTTCAACAAGGATTAGATATTGCTCGAGAAGAATAGAAACCAGATAATATAGAGATGCAGATTGGAAATACATCAATCTTGTTGTTTGTGGTACCATTCAGTCCTTCCTTGGAAGATAACAGAAGTATCCATTCACAAACAAAACTTCTGCAAGTAAATTATGGAAGGCATTGGAGGATAAATTTTTTTAAAAAAATATTAAAAATAATCTTTACATGAAGAAATGAATATTTCACTTCAACCATGCTCCTAGCAGCACAATAAATGATCCTATCACCAGCTTTAACAAATTAGTTCCAAATATGCAAAATATGAATAGAACTTTTATTAATGGTGATCTAGCATAATGTTATTGGCATCCCTTTCCAATGAGTACGAGCACCTTGAAACTACTCTACATTATAGGAGGAATGGAATAGAAGAACGGAGAAGGAGAAGTATTAGTGATGAGAGGTCATTCTCAAAATCAAATGAGAACAATGTAGGGGAGATCCAAGTCAAGGTCCAGACTTTGCATAGATGAATGTGCCTTTTGTCAAAAAAAGGGCACAAAAATATTGACTGTCCAAAATTGAAGAATTAGGCCAAACTTAACAAAGGGAAGGCTGTAATGGATTCAAATGTAGCTGATTTTGATGACCTTGATTTCTTACTAGTTATGATGGAGCCATCCAAATCATCTGATGTATGGTTGATGAACTCATCTTGTAGCTATCATATGTGTCCTAATCAAGACTAGTTTGTTGATCTATAAGAAGGAAAATGTGGAGTTATTCACACTACAAACAATAGCCCTATCACCATATATGGCATTGGTTTAATACGATTAAAGAACCATGATGGAATGATCAAAAAATTAAGAAATGTTTGATATGTACTGAATTTGAAGAAGAATCTCATTTCTGTAGGAACTGTTGATTCAATATGGCTCAAAGTTGCTACAAAAAATGGAGTGATGAAAATATACTCTGATGCACTTGTGGTAATGAAGACTATTTAGAATGATAATAATTTGTGCTAATATCATGATAGTACAATTATTGGGACAGCAATAGTAACGTCTAGTGTAGACAAAGAGGCATAGGCAATCAGGCGATTGCATATGCGCTTAAGACATACAAGAAGAAAATCCTTGAAAACCTTATCAAATAAAGAATTGTTAAAAGGTGTTAAATCTGGATACTTGGATTTTTGTGAACATTGTGTGAAAGGAAAGCAAATGAGGGTTAAATTTGGAACAACTATCCATAATACGAAAGGTATTTTGGATTAAGTTCACTCTAATGTTTAGGGTGCTTCCAAAACACCTTCATTAGGTGGGAAACACTATTTTTTAACCTTTGTTGATGATTTTTTACAAAGAGTGTGGGTGTATACGATAAAGACTAAGGATGAATTATTGGGAATTTTTCTCAAATGGAAGACAATGATAGAAACTCAAAGTGGCAGAAAGATCAAGTGTCTTCGCACAGACAATGGTGAAGAATACAAAAATGATCTTTTCCAGAAGATTTGTGAAGAGAAAGGCATTGTCAAACATTTCACCGTCAGAAATACACCACAACAGAATGGAGTCGCAGAACGCATGAAATGAACATTGTTAGAGAAGGTTCAGTGTATGTTGTTCAACGTTGGCTTGGGCAAAGATTATTGGGCTGAGACAATAACATATGTGTGCCACATCAAAAATTATTTACCATTTGCTGCAATTGGTGGGAAGACATCATTTAAAAACTAGTATGAAAAACTTGCTATAGATTACCACTCTTTACATGTATTTAGCTCAACTGCTTACTATCATGTGAAAAAGTCAAAATTGGATCCGATAGCTAAGAAGGCTATCTTTATGGGAATTACTTCTGGAGTCAAATGATATCACCTATGGTTTCGAGAGACAAGCAAAGTAATATTCAGTTGAGATGTTACTTTTGACGAATCTGCTATGTTGAAAAAGAATGCAGATGAAGATACAAAAGTAACTGATAGTGCTTCAAAGTAGGTGGAGTTTTAGTGAGAATTTATTTTTCCTCCACAAAAAGCAGATGTAGAAAAAAATGACAATTTGGAAGTAGAGCAAGTTTATACTTAGGTTCCAATTCAGGAATCTAAACAGCAACTTAAGTCAATTGCAACCTCAATTATTATTGATGACATTCCAACCACTTATAAAGAAGCTATCTAAAGTGGTGAAAAAAGTGGAAAGTTGCAATGAATGAGGAAATGAAGTCCCTTCATCAGAACAATACTTGGAAGCTGGCCAACCTCCTGACAGACAGGAAAGCTTTTGGATGTAAATGGGTATAATAAAAGAAAGAAGGATTTCCTAACCAAGAAGATGTTCACTACAAAGCAAGATTGGTGCCCAAATGATATGCTCAAAAGGAGGGAATTGATGTAATGACCCGGATATTATACAACTTCATCGGAGATCAAGATTTTCATTTTTGTAAAATTTTGACCAAGTGTCACCTCAAGGGAGACTACCGGTCTGTGTGAGGCCAAATGGCCCATGTGGCCTCCCCTGGTGTGATACTTGGCCTTAATTTTGGATATGTGGCTTTGGAGTGGAGTTTTGGGCTAAGGCACATCATACTTGGACCCTACATGGGTCATGTGACACTTAATGAACTGTGTGGAGGTCCATGTGATGGCTTTGAGCTTGGAACACTAATGTTTGGAACTAAGTAGTGGGACACAGCTACTTCACACGGACCGTGTGAATGCACACGAGTCATATGGCCAACCATATAGCCTTCAAGGTGGAAATTTTTCTATGTATAGCTTACTCTTAGCATGAGATATTTTATTTTGTCTAAGGGAGGTTCAATGAGCAGTGGCACGGACAATGTGATACCACACGGCCCATGTGGTCCTTTCGTGTAGGAGATTCTTTTGTCAAAAAAATTCTAAGTATGGGATTTTTAAGCTCAAGCTAAGTTCACTATTAATTCTTCAATTCAAGCTTGCTTATATAGTTTAAGTCCATCATGGGTCTCCTACATCAAGCAAAGTTCAAAAGAATTCCATTGGCTAAGTTTTTCAAAAGTACCGATAGAAGGGTAAAATTTAAAGGGTAATATCTCTTAGCACAAAAAGAACTGGGTGTACCACAACCTATCCAATTAAATCTCTTTGAATTAGCTTTATAACACACTTGGTTTCACCTTATTTAGAGTTCGGATAAAGAGGTTATGCCCATTTTCATAAAATCCGTTAGTGCAAAGTTTTTCAAAAATTGCCTAAGTGTTGCTATACGATGGGTTTCACAGTCCGTGAAACATTGTACAGACCATGAGACCTTCTCATGGACCCCTAGCAAGGAATATGAATTTTACTTCATTAGTGATTTTTTTTTGTAATTGTGGCTTCTTCTAAGGGTTTTTTATGACTTTCTATGCTATGTAAACACATCCTAAAGACCTAAACCCTATTCTTCTCATTCAAATTTCATCCTTACACTTAGAAATTCTCTCAAAGACACTCTTATGAACTCTATTGGGGATTTCAACTTGGGAAGCAAGGAAGTTCATCTCTTCTTCAAATGTTTCTTCGTTTTCTTAATCTATATGAAGGTATGTGGGTTTGATTCTTGGTTCCTTCCAACCGATGGGACCCAAATCTTTTTAGGCAATTTTTCATGAAATTAAGCTTACTTTACATGTGGGTTTTCCTTATTTTCATTATTTTAAGTTACTTTAAGTCCTATTATGATGTTTTATATTAGAATTATAAGCTTATGAACATGCATGTCCCCCTTAAAGCTTGATTTATGCAAGGGTGATTTATACTATGTTTTAAGTGTGAATTTAATTTAGTTTTAACTTGAATTTCATACTATATTGTTAATTTTATATTGAATCTTAATTACCCATGCTATTCCCACATCATTCATGGCATTTGCATTCATGAATATTAGATTTTTATGGGAATTATGAAGTGTGGTGAAGCCCAATTATGCTCTATGGTATGATTTTGATAAGATATTGGCTATGACAAGAATGTGATTACATATATGTCTTTGATTATGGCTCTTTTAGTATTTTGGGTGCTTGCACTATCTTGTATATATGAATGGGCTATTCCTATGTATGAGTATTGTGACTATGAATTACGATTTTGGCATTTGAGCCTAAGTATGAATTATTATGAATAGTGGTTGGACTTTAAGTCTAAGAATGCATTGAAATGATTTTGGAAATGATTATTATCTCTTTTGAAAGCATGTACATATACATGTATATGTATTCTTATGAGATGACGACTTAGCACCAATGGATTGGGGGTTCTCTTTCTTTACTTGAACTTTGTGCCTAGCACAAGTTCCTTTCCAAAATGTGTATTGTTCCCATAAGGAAAAGTATAATGTGATATGATATGTTATATGTGAAAATCCTATCCGAAATGGGTGTTTTTCCCATAAGGAAGGTTGCTTCATAAAAAATGGGTGTTGTTACTGTAAGGTGAAGTATTGTTTACCTTGGCAAGTAGACCACCTCTTTTCCGATGATGGAATTTCATCAAGATTCCAAGTAATAGCTCATTTGGTCTTACTCATGTCGGTTGAGGTCACATCCCTACTATATATGAGCATTTGCATCTCATGCATTATGGAATTCATGGCATATCCTACACTACTCTTCTTTTGATATATGATTCTTTCTATATTATGTGCCCTTTTCATCTAACATTGAAGTGTAGGTTTGGTAAGTCATTTGCATTGCATCCTGCATACTTATTATATTCCAATGTACTAACGCATACTTTTGCCAACATGATCTCACCATGTAGGGACCAAAGATTACTTTTATCCACCGTTTGATGTTAGATCGGAATTGACACTTTTGTGGTAATGAGTCCTACCTTCCAAGGACAAGCCCTCATTCCTCTACCTATACTGCTTCCATTCGTGTTATTTACTTTGAGGGTGAGCCCCAGACATGTCTTGGCCCCGTTCTATCTTATAACTAGGGGCATTGTTCGACATCTTGTAGACCCTTATTGGATCTATATGTTATGTGTTGTATTTAAAGCTCATGATTAGGGTTATTTATTGGTTATAGCTATCATTGATTTATTATGAGAATTATGATATGTATGAATGTTCAATGTGGAAATATGAAAGATCTTAAGTCTTGAATTGCCCCCATAGAGTGAGTCGTACTTACCCGCCTCTTAGTCTTTATGTGCTACGTGTTATATGAATCCATTTTATATCCTTTTCCCTATGATATCCCTATAGCATGAGTCCTACTTTTTTGTCCCTTAGGACTATATGTTACTATTTGAATACACTTTCGAATCGATGATGTGAATTTGGATACTTTGAGGCTTGTTTGGGGACCTTCGGGTCCCTATTCGCCATGTCACTCCTAGACCCTAGGTCTGGGTCATGACAATTGATTATAATAGGGTATTTTCTCTAGTCGTGAAACACTCCTCCATTAGAGTTTTGTTGGCTTTAGTAGCATAATTAGATTTAGAACTAGTTCAGATGGATGTAAAAATAATTTTTTTGCATGGTGATTTGGAAGAGGAAATCTACATGACTCAACCAAAAGGATTAAAAGATGTAGGTAAAGAGAACATGGTGTGTAAACTTGAAAAATCATTGTACGAATTGAAATAATCTTCAAGATAATGATACAAAAGATTTAATAAGTTTATGTTATAGCAGAAGTACGTGATAAGCCAATACGATCGTTGTGTATTTGCATAAGCTTAAGGATGGTTCTTTCATATATATTCACCTATATGTTGATGATATGTTAATAGCTTCCAAGAATTTGGCAGAAATTGAGAAGCCGCAAGCTCAACTAAGTAAGGAGTTTGAGATGAAGGATTTGGGAGATGTGAAAAAGATTCTTGGCATGGAGATCACAAGGGACAGACTTTTAAAGAAACTTTGTTTATCTCAGAAAGAATACTTGAAGAGGGAGCTAGATCAATTTGGTATGGATGAGAAAACTAAACTAGTTAGCACTCTATTGGCTTCCCATTTTAAGCGTAGTGTTGATATGTCACCAAAGGATGAAGTTGAAAGAGAATATATGTCAAGGGTACCATATTCAAGTGTTGTTAGTAGCTTGATGTATGAAATGGTTTGCACAAGAGTGACATTTCACGTGTTGTTAGGATTGTGAGTAGATATATACATAATCTAGGAAGTGAACATTGGTAAGCTATAAAATGGATTTTGTAATAAATTCATAATATGTAGATGTTGGGTTAGTTTTTGATCAGGAAGAAAATTCATGTGTACTTGGATATTATGACTCTGACTATGTTGTTGATCTGGTGAAATGAAGGTCAACTACTAGTTATGTGTTTACTTTTGCAAAAGCACCAGTTAGTTGGAGATCTACTTTACAGTTAATAGTTGCTTTGTCTACAACTGAGGCAGAGTATATGGTGATTATAGAGGTTGTAAAGGATGCAATTTGGTTTCAAGAATTGCTTAGGGAAGTTGGTATCAGACAAGAAACTATTACAATATTTTGTGATAGTCAAAATGCTATTCAATTAGCAAATAATTAAGTTTATTATGCAAGAACGAAGCACATTGATGTTCGGTATCACTTCATACGAGAAATCATAGAAGAAGGTAGAGTCATAGTGCAAAAAATCAAGACTACAGAGGATCCTACTGATATGCTAACAAAAGTGGTGACTGTGATCAAGGTTGGACATTGTTTGGACTTGATCAACATTGTTGAACATTGATGTTCAAAAGTTGAAGACACAAATGAAATTTGTTATTGAGAGAATTGAAGATGTGGGATGGCCAAGGTGGAGTTTTGTTATTATTTGTCCATCCCACATCGTGGATGAAACATTTTGTAAGGGAATTTTCCCCCTATGAATTGAAGTGTAGTTTGAGGATTTAAAATACACCTCTCACTTGCCTTCTCATCTTCTAAGACATTTATTCTTCTTTCTCTCTTGTAGTATTTCACTTGTATTCTTTGGAGTAAAATAAAATTTAAGTCAATTGTGTCTGAGGACATAGGCAAAAATAATATTTTTACTGTACCTCTTAAATTCATTGTTATTTTTCATTTATCCTCTTTTACTATTTTTAGCGAGTTTTATTTTTGGGTAGTAATTATGAAATAATCATACTCTACCCAGTTTGCTTCCGCAACAGTTGACAAGTTATCTTTGGGGTGGAATGAAAGTATTGCTGACAATTCACAGACGGAAAGAGATATACTTGATGAGCTACGCCCACATAAAAACATAAAAGAACTCCAAATCACTGGATGTAGAGGGAAAAAAATTTCAAATTTGCTAGTTGATCCTTTGTTTCTTAAGCTAGTAGAATTGTATATTGTCAACTGCAAGAGCTGTTATTCCTTGCTTGGACTAGGTCAACTTCCTTCTTTTAAATTCCTTTCCATTAGAGGGACGGATGGAATAAGAGAGGTAACGAAAGAATTCTATGGCAGTTAATTGTCCAAAAAGCTTTTCAACTCTCTTGAGAAGCTTAAATTTTCAGATATGCAAGAGTGGAAGCAGTGGCAGGTACTAGGAAATGGAGAGTTCCCTACACTTGAGAAGCTCTTCACTAGAAATTTCCCTGAGATCAGTTTGGAGATACCCATCCAAATTTCAAGTTTAAAAGAGTTTGTAGTTATTGGTTGTCCTAAGGTCGGAGTTATTTTTGATGATTATTGTCTGTTCATATCCCAACTTGAGGGAATGAAGCAGATTGTTGAATCATGTATAGATAACTTCAATTCTCTTATCTTGTTACCTTTTAGCATATTGCCGGGTACCTTAAAGAGAGTAAGGATATGTGGCTGCTAGAAATTGAAATTGGAGTCGCCAGTTGGTGAGATGTTTCTGGAGAAATTGACACTGAAAGAATCTGATTGTGTAGATGATATATCACCTGAGTTGATCTTATGAGCACGCACTTTAAGTGTAGTGAGTTGCCCCTACCTTACTAGGTTTTTGATTCCTACTGCCACAGTGCCACTGAAAGACTATATTTATAATTGTGAGAATGTTGAAAAATATTTGGTGTCATGTGGCAACTTTCTATTTGAGATGACGCATTTGTCTATTCAAGACTGCTTGAATCTAAAGTGGCTACCGGATCATATGCAGGAACTCCTTCCATCTCTTAAGAAACTGTGTCTATCTGGTTGTCCAGAAATAGAATCCTTTCCTAAAGGAGGGTTGCCCTTCAATTTACAAGTCCTTTAGATAGACAATTGCACGAAACTGGTGAACCGACGAAAGGAGTGGCGACTCCCCTGTCTCAGAGATTATTATGGACCAGAAATGATGAGAGTGACAAAGAGATTCTTGATTGGGAGTTGCCTTGCTCTATTCAAACACTTTGGGTATCCAATCTGAAAACATTAAGCAGCCAACTTCTGAAAAGCCTCACCTCTCTTGAAAATCTATATATTCAGGGTAACTTTCCTCAAATTTAGTCACTGCTGGAACAAGGGCAGCTTCCCTCTTCTCTTTGGCATCTGATCATCTCGATTTTCCATAATCTCTAATCCTTTTTCGAATCATCACTTCCCTCCTCCCTATCTCACCTGATAGTGAGAATTTCTCTAATCTCCAATACCTTCCAGTAGAAGGGATGCCCTCTTCCCTCTGTCAACTACATATTTCCAAATGCCCATTGCTCACACCACAACTAGAATTTGACAAAGGGGAATACTGGTCAAATATTGCTCAAATTCCCAACATAGACATCAAGTACAAATGTCTGTGATGATCAAAACAAATGACACATAAGTTATTCTCAGAAGCTTTTTTATTTCTGTTTACTTCACTTTGTTTTTTTGTTTTACTTGTTTATGAAAGTTTTTATAGATCCGTTAGAATTATAAAGGTTCTATAAAAAGACATAGATGCAATGAGTAATAGAATGCAACAATTACAAATAATTTTTTTAAAGTGTGACAAGAAAAATACATATGAATATCATTTTGGAACACAACCATGTAAATGCGTTACTATTTTAACTATAGAATAAAAAGGATAACCTTGGATAAGAGTCTTATCATGTATAAACAAACTAGTTTCTGGACATGTGCGTTGTACGTGTGTCTCATATAAATTTGTATTAATTCGTTAAAACGACAAAAATTCTATAAAAACATATATGTAATAATGGATAATAGAATGCAACAATTACAAATAAATTTTAATAAGAGTGATAGCAAACACTTAAAATTGTTTGGAGAGAATGTTATTGTTTTATGATATACATCAACATTAGTTTGGGCTAGTCATAATTTATTTATCTCGGTCCTTTTATATAAGAAAATTTTCTTTCATTTTGATTTTTAAAAAAAATGGACTTTACATATGTTACTCTTACGTTTCAGCATTAAAAATTGTATTTATTTCTCGTAAAGTTCTATCAGTTATGAGTGGTATTTATTTGTTTTAAAATTTTATAAAAAGTAATTTTGTTTATCTTAAAATTCTATATATTATGATTGATATTCGTTTATTTTAAAGTTCAGTAGATCAAGAAGATGATGTCACATTTCGGATACAAAGACCATGAGTAGACTTTTGAATCAATTTTGTTTCAGATATAAGTTTTTAAAGATTTATCTAGTATGTAATTAATTTAGTTTTTCATGAGTAGAATATTTTTCTTTATTATTTCTTTGTTAGATGTCTTTGATCTTACATGGTAAACACAAATTTTTTTGTTGATTGTTTATGTAGAGCTATTGTACTTGACATTGATCGGCTTCTTATTTCTCAACAACAACTAAAAAACAGTAAGTATTCCGTCGTCTCATAAGTTTTGTTTGTTAAAATGTGGAACAGACATCTAATTTAAAATAAACTGAATGAGAAAAAAATAATTTCTCCCAGTTGCAGTCTCCCCTTCTTCATTTTGTAATTATGGGCGTAAGGACCCGGATTTTTGTATACCTTTAGTGATGCTTGATATTTGGTTTCGAAAAGTTTTGGGCCTAGGTGACACCTTATGGAACCTCCAAGCTCGATCTAAGATCACTTTTAAGCCTTCAATTCAAGCTTATTTATGTTGTTTAAGGCCATCATGGGTCTCCTATATCAAGTCAAGTTCAAAGGAATTTCATTGGCTAAGTTCTTCACAAGTACCGATAGAAGTGTCAACTTTAATTGGGAGTATCTCTTAGGACAAAGTGGACTGGGTGACCCATGACCTATCGAATTAAAGCTCTTTGAATTAGTTTTCTGATGTACTTGGTTTCATCTCATTTAGAGTTTGGATGAAGAAGTTATGCCTGTTTTCGTAAGATCCTCCTGTATAGTGTTGCCACACGGGCACCTCTACGGGCAGTGAGGCTTTACACGAACCGTGGGAATGGCCTTGGGCCTAAAATGTCTATTTTTGGCCTAAGTATTGGGGTACGATCAGTGGTACTAGCTGTATGGCCTTTAACGATGGAGAAAATCGTAAGTGTGGTTCAATCTTGGTGTGGAGAATTATTCTTGGCTAAGTGTTGCACCATGGTTCACCCTACGAACCGTGGTGAGTGGGACGGGCCGTATAGATGGCCGTGGGGTCTTCAAGGTTGGCATGGGAGTATTATTTTCGCTAAGGTTGGTGCCGCACCTAGTCCCATGAACCGTGATGAGGCTCACAGGCCGTGTACCCAATCGTGGCTCTCACTTTGGTGCTAAAAATTCTAAGTGTTGAAGTCAAGTTCCAACTTCCAGAATTTTTGCTAAGTGTGGGTTCACCAGCAAGTTCACGGACCATGTAATGCCACACGGGCCGTGAACCCTTCCTTGAACCGGTTTCGAGCAAATTTTCTACCGGATTCATTAATGGTATTTTCATAAAATTGGTTATTTCTATTGGTCTTTTGGGGATTCATATGCTATACAATGATTATCTAAAGACCTAAAACCTATTTCAAACATTCAAAAATCACTTATATTTTAAATCCTCTCAAAAGCTTTCCACAAAAGAACTCTTGGAGATTTCAACACTTGAGCTAGGGAATTCAATTCTTCTTCAAATTCTTTGGGGTTTTCTTCATCTTGGTGATGGTATGTGGGTTTTGATCCTTGGTTACTTCCAATCAAGGAGACCCAAGCTATTTTCAAGGAATCTACATTAATTTTGCTTACTTTAATTTATGGTTTTAAAATATTTTGATTTTTTAAGTTCCAACAATGAATGGGTTATGTTTATCTATGGATTTAAAGATGAATTAAGCTTTGAAATATTGAAATACATTGTTATTATGAATATTTGAATATGCATGGTCCTTAAATGTTTAAATCAAAGCATGGGTGATTATAATATGATTTCAAAAGGTGGATTTAACTATGTTTTTACTTGAATTTCTTATTATATTGATGGTTTTAGATTGAATCTCAATTACCATGCAATTCTGTATGTGATGGGAAACCAAAATGATCAAGAGGTTACACCAGATGTTGTGATGGGTTGCTTCGAGTCTTTACCTTTTCTTGCTATACTTTACTTAGCATATGCATTCATGTTCATGAGAATTTATGGAAATTATGTTATGGGTTAAGCCCAATTATGTTCTATGATATGATTTTGATAAGATATTGGTTATGATGATATTGTGATCACATATATGTCTATTAATTATGGATCTTTGAGCATCTTGCGTGCTTGCACTATTGTATATGAATGAGATATTTCTGTGAATGAGTATTATGATTATGGACTATAATTTGGCATTTGAGCCTAAGTATGTGTCACGACCCGGACCCGGGATCTAGGGGTGACATGGAGAATGGGAACCCAAGAGTCCCCAAATATGTTAGAACCCGTATTGTGGTGTTTAGGATCAATTACGGAGGTTTGGAACCTAAGTGTCTATTGTAGGGAAATTTAGGACTAAAGAGACACTTTTGGGAAGTTTAGGGCCAAAGTGGGTTATTGTAAAGAAGAGTATGTGTGTAAATTTATATGGGTGTACACAAGTTTGATGAGTTGGTAGAGGGGTATGGGTTCGAAATTGGGAAAATATGTGTGTATGAGATTATGTTGTCTTTAACTTCATGTGTTTGTGTGTAGTGGATATGAAAATGATTCTTGTAGGGTGGGAGAAGTATTAGAAATTGTGTATGTACATTCTTGAAGGGTTGGTCGAGGTTGGACCCTTATTGTAATGAAATGTTGCGTTTTAACGTTGGTAGTTTGCTTTGGGCGTTTAATGATGTAATATGATTCTTGGAACATATAAGAGTGATTGAATGTGGTAAACATATATATGAGTTGTAATGTTGCCGTATTTTTCGTTGTGGTTTTGAATGATGTAATATGATTCTTGGAACATATAGGAGTGATTGAATGTGGTAAACATGTATATGAGTTGTACGCTGCCCTATTTTTAATTGTGGTTAAAATGAGGCTCAATAGCGAGTTTAGTGAAAGTGTGGCCTTTGAAAGGCTTGTTGTTGACTGCTGGACTGTTGGTGTTGTTGTTGTAAATGAATTGAGGCCGAGATGGGTTCTCGGGGTGGTCTATTTTAAGGGGAGATGCTGGCGAAATTTTTATAAAAATATATATATATATATATATATATATATATAATTAGGATTAAACTCGGGTTTTAAGGCCCGTGAAGGATTTTAACTAATAGTGAGCGTTATTGTAATTGTTGTAGTTATTGGATGTCCGGAAGAGTAATTTGGGTTTGCTTGACGTTGGGGATTAGTTTGACGAAGGAGTCAAGGTATGTAAAGCTTTCCGCATTTTGGCATGATTAAGAGCTTTCCACATTTTGGCATGACTAAGTAAGAATAGAAATGTGATAAGTTTGAAGAAAACTCTATTTTCCTTGCAATTCAAGCCTACGTATGCTTTATGCTATTCTTAGCCATTCTTATGAATCATTATCGATGTCCTATGCTTTTGTGACTTGAAAACTATAAATGATAAGAACTTGGAAGGAGGGTGACTAGTTTGAAACACTTTATGACCGAATTGATGTCCTATGCTATTTGTGACTTGAAAACTGTTACTTTGGTTCGAAGGTTGAGCGAAGGGTGACTAGTTTGAAACACTTTATGACCGAATGGGTCCAAAAATACAAATGCCTGAAATGTTACTTTGGTTAGAAGGCTCAAATTTCCCTGAAAATCATTCTGACACATTTTTTTATATAGTTGGAAAACTCTAAGTAATGAAGATCCCTTCTAATTCATCATGGAAACCTCAGTTACAAATTTTGATAACTTGGAAAGAGTTGGAGAATAAATATTATGTTGAATTCTAATATGAATATTTTGGCATAACTACTGTTTTGTTTCCCAATATGAATATTTTGGTACAAATAATGCTTTGTTTTCAAATGTGAACATATTACTGAATTCTTGGACTTATGAAATGGATTTTTTTATGCATATGATCCTTACGATTCTATTCGTGCCTATTATGACCCCGTTCATCGATTTTTGGGCCGGCTATTTCTCATGCGTATTATACTATATATATATATATCCACATTGAATAGATTCTGCCTAAAGCTTGACCTTGCAATTTGCAATAACCATAAATCCGATCCCAATTTTTCTTCCTAGGCTGAAATTTCTTAGGAATATGTCCCTTCCCTACGTATAGAGCAAGGCCTTTGGTTTGGTGGCTTCATGCCACATTTACTATGGGATTTGTGAGTATAGGGACGCCGGCTCACTTATCCCCATGGTTGTGATTTTTGTCGAAGATGTTGGAGATTTAAACTTTCTAGTATGATGCTGTGGTATGGAGCGAGTTTGAAGGTGATTTATGTCAGAGATGTTGGAGATTTGAACTTTCTGGTGTGATGCTGTGGTATGGCACGAGTTTGGAGGTTCCCATTATTCCCGTACGTTATGCATCCATTTGACATTTTGAAAACAAAAGAAAGACATTTATTTGATATTTGCATATAAGTTTGACTCTTATGCCTCTGCTCAGTCTGTTACTTTTACGTACATAGGTGTCCTCTGCTTTATATATTCGGTACGTACTTCGTACTGACCCCCTTTGTCCGAGGGCTGTGTTTCATGCCCGCAGGTACAGATGCACAGAGCAGCTCTCTCCTTTAGGTCAGCCCAGACCATTGCCGCATCAGTAGCATAGATAATACTACTGAGATGCACAGAGCAGCGGGCCACCAGCTTAGGACCCTTGTCCACTTTTTGAAGAGCTCCTTTGCTTCGGAGCAACTTTTGGTATATTCGCTACTTCTGTATTTTGTATTATGCTCATTCGAGGGCACGACGGGGCCCTGTCCCCTCTTATGATTCAGTTTGTTCATATTAGAGGTCTGTGGACTCCTGTGAGTGTGGGTCATATCAGTCAGTTTGTATATTATGTATGTATGCTATATATGTGGGACATGTCAGTTAGTATGTATATTATGTACGTATGCTGTGTTTGTTGGGCGGTTTAACCGCAGCGGTGACCTTGTCAGCCCGCGTGTATATATGTATGTTCTGTTTGTTGGGATTGCTTGTATGCAGGGTTCAGTTAGCTAATAGAACAAAGGAAACTCTGTCGAAATTTCTATAAATGAGTTAGTTATTATGATTGGAGTCTGACTTAGCAATTATGTCTGGGTACCCCAATCGGGCGCTAGTCACGACCCATAGGTTGGGTCGTGACACCCACATATCCAAATGAATCAAATCAAAAATAGCTAATACCCTAGTCATGCTCAAATGAAAAAGTAATCTAGTTTGATTGGCAAGAGGACAAATAGAACACTTATTATAGTCATCATTGTTACCAACATATTTATCCATAAACAGGTGTTGTAAGATTTGTCTAAATGGATGGCCTAGTTTGTTGTGCCATAACAACTTGTCCTTGCTGGAGCACTGTAATGCAGCAGTCAATACTGCTTGATTCCCTTTAGCTTCTTCACCTAAATCAGTAGCAGCTTCATAATGTAATGCAGCAGGAAGATAGTATAGTCCACCACTTTCTTTACCAATCCCCTTCACCTTTCCACTGAAGAGGTCCTGGAGCACAAAGAACTCAGGAAAAAAGTTAACTGAGCAATGTAATTGCCTTGTCAACTTAGACACTGAGAGAAAATCATGCTTGAATACAGGCACCACCAATATATTGTCTAATATTCTTCTATCAATTATGCTACAATGACCAGTGTGCGACACTTGTACAACCTCACCATTAGGTAAATGCACTATCTTATTGACATAACTAGATGCATGAGAAAGCTTATCCAACTTGTATGTCATATGGCATGTGGCACCTGAATCAACTATCCAATTTCCTTTTCCTGTTTTAGCCCTGCTCTATGTGTTATCAATTTTTACAGATAAAGCAGTAATCATACCTGCCATATTAACCATACCATCTGGTGCCTTATCTGACCTTATACCTGATTCTTCCCTCTCCAGTATGTGTAGGATTCTGTTATACTGGCTTGGAGTGAAGGTTGACTGTGTGTGCAAAAATTTATCAGACTCAGCATTCTTCCCTTTCATCATAACATCAGCAGATGCAAAATCATTCCTTAACTCCATTTTATTTTTGGTAGCAGGCACATGATTCACTACATTCACTGCATCCTGGTGTCTACCATGCTGCATCAAGTTTGTTGGGGTTCCTGGCTTCCTTTTAAACTTCCAATCAGGTGGATAGCCATTCAACTTGTAACATTCCTCCCTCACATGACCTTGCAATTTGCAATAACCAT